>CM021108.1:498635365-498874058 GCA_007115665.2 Sequoiadendron giganteum | reverse complement strand
CTCCCCTCTCTCCCTCCCTCTCTATCTTCCACTCACCCCCTCTCTCCCTCCCACTCTCTCAGAAACTCTCCACTTCTCCCCTTCTCCCACTCTCTCCCACTCTCCCCCTCTCTCCCTCCCTCTTTATCTCCCACTCTCCCACTCTCCCCTTTCTCCCTCCCACTCTATCTCCCACTCTCTCCTTCTCTCTTTCTCCCACTCTCCCCTTCTCCCTCCCTCTCTATCATCCACTCTCGTCCTCTCTCCATCCCACTCTCTCAGAAACTCCTATACTATCAAAAATACACTAAGAAAACCTAATTTCACATAATGCAAGTGTGTATTTTAGTCCACTAAAATGGTAAGAAAATCAATAAACCCGTGATTTGAAGGCCCAAAATTTGTATATTCCCCTGGTTCTACGCGTGCTCCGACAAAAAATATCTTTTTCATAATGTTGTGAAGTGTGCAAGTATCTTTTTCACTTTCCATCACCTTTTCGATGATCTTTTTACCACCTTTGCATGAAATAGCAGAGTTTCCATGTTGAAAGACATATAATATCAATTGAAGTTTGAATTCCATTGAAAACTGATATACAATTGAAGTGTGGAAGGGAACAAGCTTTTGAACAAGTCAAACTTTTGTGGAGTTTGAAGAAAGAAGAAGCTAAGGATACATAATTGGGTTGAACTCCTCCATTTGAGAGTTTGGTTTTCAAGGTATGTGAAGTCTTTACAACTTTTCTTTCATTCTATTATGGCTTGCTTTCATTTTTGTTTGTCATCATAACCTTAGGTTGTCAATGCACATTTTAAACTACCAAATTATATACACAATTATTTACACTTGCCAATTACCATTTTACACTTGCCAATTATAGAAATTCATAACCATTCACCAAAATTCATCCTTTAAGACAACTCCAAGCCTCTCCCATTCCTTTGAAGGGTCCAAACACCTTCCAATACCTCTTCACAAATTTATGTAGTACAAAGGAAGAAATCAACATGTTTCTTGACACACTTATTCAACTATATTTCCCTTCACAAAACATTTGATTCGTGAAAAGACAATCAGGTCTCAAAACAAGATAATTTCTAGGTGTTAGGACCTTACCTGCTCAACTAGGCTTCCAATACAAAAACCCCCATTTTTCAATGCAAAGAGGGAGGGTTTATAGAAACTCCTATACCCGGGCCTTCCCAGACCATTCCAAAGCATCAAACATCTTCAAAATACCCTACATAAGGTCAAAAGTTCATTACATAAACCACTCCTTCAACAATTGATGGGGAGTCTTATCTTTCAAGAGCAATCTTGCTCTTCCCAAGACCTATTCTATGGTCTTCCTAGGGTATTCATCTCTACCCTACTCAGGGATCCCTCATAATACTCTCCACCAATTTCAAATTCTTCACCATTGCTCTTAATTCACCACTAAGCTTCCCTGGGCTCCACACTGACCCAAAGTGTCCTAACCACTCGAGGGGCTACGAAAGGGTATTATCACTATCCCCTTGTTTATTTGACTCCTCACTGATCGATATCATAGGATTATTTCACCTTGTACCCATTGTTTTCTTGAAATCCCAATTTTAGGCCTTATAGCCTTTTGCCCAATTAAGCCTCCTAGAACCCATTTTCTTGGCTTTTCTCAAAAATGGTCTTAACAACCCCAAAATATTTTTATAGATTCTTTCTATTGGTACCCTAGGCTTAAATATTTACCAAGTTTTTAGTCCCTTTGGCATCCATACATAGGATTGTCCTCATACCCCCTATTTTCAAGGGTTTCTAGGGTTCTGGCTCCTTTTTCCAACTTTGAGGGCTTCAATGCCCTCCTCAACTCTCCTCCTTGCAAAAAAATTTCTAGAATATATGTTACCACACTCTCTTTCTCTTTATTGGCACAAAATAGTCCATTTAGCAACTTTCTTTACTACTGTCCTCTCCAAGCCACTAGCCAAAATGCACTTGCACTCGCCTAGTTCTTGATGAATTCACCATCTCCCCTGCAAACCAAGACACAAAACACCATATTTACACTGTAAAAATAGTCCCCTAATTGATTCAAAGTGGCCATGGTAGCCTTTCCATGGGAATTCAAGTGGGGATCATTATTTCCAAAAACTAGCCTGAACCGGCTATGAGACCAAAAACTCTAAAAAACTTGCAAAACAGAAAACAATTGAACTAAATCGCTAATATAATGCTTCAAAAAGTAATTAAGTGACACAATTGAAAGACTCAAAGCATTATATAGTTCATTTCAATCCATTCTTGACTGGATGAAGGCACAAAAATAGAAATTCAATGAAATTTGCACTCTTCCAACTCACAAATTCCCCTTCCAAAACTCCAAATCGTACAATAGCTTTTCCACATGATAAATTAGGGTTTTTATGACCTTATATACCTTTCTCCCACATTCTAGGACCCTTGGGTTGGGCTTATAGCATCATTAATGCCCTTTTTCGACTTTTAGGACAAATTGCCAAGTCTACATGGACTAATTTGCCTAATTTCATCATTCAGGCTTCTCCAAACTTCAAGGCTCTAGACTACCCTAATTTTGCCTTAACTCACACATGAAAAATTTTTTTGGGACTTTGAATCATAGTCATTATTCCCTTGGTGGTTGGCTAGAACCATCAACAATAAAAGACTACTTTTGTACAAGATGATTGTAAGTATTATTTAAATGAAGCCTTCAATGACATATTTTTCAATTATCTTGAATGGATACATTTTTTGGGAACTAATATTCATCTTATTACCATGGTATAGATAAAATTATCCACCATGCCGAAGAAAAAGACAAAGAGGAAACTAATAGACAAAGAGAACGAAACCTTGAAAGAAAAAGAGAGAGTTCAGGTGGCACCATATCGTGAAAAGAAGAAATTGGAAATGATTGATGAAAACAACCCGATTGTAGAGGAAACTCAACTATCAAAAAGAGAACGGGAATTGGCAACACAAAAGGAATGAGTGTGAAAGCATCTTCATAAAATAGATTCAGATACCGTAATTGGAGACACACCCTCTACGACAAGTGAATATGAAGGGACACCATCTAGCACAAGTGAATATGGATAGACACCATCTACTGCAAGTGAATATGGAGGGACACCATTTACTGCAAGTGAATATTGTTGGACACCATCCAACACATCTCAAGTTGAGAGTACATCATCACTCGAAATTGAGGAAGAAGGTATGCCATCATTCCCATGTGAACCTCAAGGTATGTATTCTTCTCCACCCTCGATCGAAGGTATGCAATCTAGCCCACCTCAATTAAATATTGATGAAATTCCTAATGCTAAGATGTATGTACCTAGGAGAACACCACCAAGAATTTTGCATAGAAAACCAAAGTATTTGATCAATATTGATGATGAGATTTTGCAGCACATGGAAGGTAATATTTCAACACACACTTGTAGAAGATATGTTGATAAGATTTAAGAACGATTCTTTGAAAGGCTAAATGAGACTGCAAGATGTCAACTATTTGTTGAAATGATGCGGGGTGTAAAGTATAGGAACATCATGAAGACTCTTGGGTTGAGAACATCAAATGCATCAAGTGAAGACACTATTGTGAAGAATCTAATGGATGCTTATGAGAGTGTGGGTAAGACCTCATGCTCAAAGGATAGTAATGTCACTCGACATGTCATTACATCAACTTTGGTAATTTTTCAAACAAAGAGAGCTCGCCTAATTAAAAAGACTAGTGAAAATATGGGAATTAGTAGAAAAACTTTATCAAGAGCCATTCAAAGGTGGCAAAGAATTGAGGGTAATGATACAAATGAATTATGGGAATTCTCAGGGAGACTGTCACAAAAAGATAAAGAAGTTGTCGAAGCCTTGAGAACACTAATTGAAGAGTATTGGAAGAATAACACAAGGCCATCTTTGAATCAAAGGGATGTGGTAAGAAGGAGAATCAGTAGTCGGAATCGTGAGCCACATCCAAAGCATTTTTTTGGATATGACTTAAACCCAATTTATTTGGAAATTTGAAAATGATTATCCTCAAATATTTTTTGAACTGCTTAAACCTTTTTATGTCAATATAAATCACACACGCACTACTTGTTGTTGTAGACTACATATTGAATTTTCTAACCATTACGATGTTTATCGTTCTATATGTTTAGATTTGCATACTAACGATGTCTTGCAGGATTGTGGCATAGAAGCCCCACCAAAATCTTCAAGAGAGTTCTTATCAAAAAAATTATGTGAAATAGAGGATGGCCAGATATTCTATAGGACAACATGCTTGGATGGTTCATGCGAGCATTGCGGTGGTTTCCAGAGTATGCCAGTATGTCAACATATGGAAAGCATAGATGAGGTGGGACAAAAACTAGTAGAGTTCGGGATAAAATAGTGGCATATGCCACAAAAGATGGGTCTCAAGCAAAAAGGTGTGATTTGGTTATTGAGAAGATTCCAGTGTACAAATTTATGACCACATTTTGTGATAGTATACTGTCTAAGTATGCAATGCATACCCATAGAGACCGATGGTTGGACACGCAATTCATGCTATGCAAGGACACCTTTCCAGTTGGGAGCATAGTATCTGTGGTTCAATTTGTAGAGAACTACACTCTATAGCCACAACATGAGGTGTAGTCATAGTATTACAACTCCACACAAGTTTCGATATTTGTGCACATAGCATTCATTCATGCATCTGATAGTATAGATGAGCAAAGGAAGGTATTGAGGGAGTACCACTTTTACATTAGTGATGATCACACACATTCTCTAGAGTTTGTGCAAGGTTGCTTCTAGATGTTCTACAGTGGTTTGGCTTAGAGAGGCATAGAATACAATCAACATATAATATGGTCTGATAACTGTGCAACATAGTTCAAGAACTCGCGCATGTTCTACTGGTTGTGTAGGATGCATGTCATTACAGGTGTTCAACATATGTGGAACTTTTGTGAGGTTGGACATGGAAAGGGGGAGCATGCGTGAAAAGAGAATTAGCATGAGAAGAGTTAAAGTATAAAGACAATGAAAAGTTGATAGATGCAAAATCAATCGTCGAGTGGTGTAATGCTTTGATGGGTTTAGGTAATGAAGGTACATCTTCATTTCATAGATTGTTTTGGTTGATGGATGATACTAACATTGCACCATATGAAGACTATTGTACACTAATAGGATCGAGTGAGGTACACTCTTTCCTTAGCTCAAATACAGGTTCATGGAGTGTCGATACACGAAACATGGCATGCTTTTGTTTTTCATGTACAATGCAAGACTGGAATAATTGTGAGTTAGGGGAGTGGGTTGACAAATGGTTCACAAGTTATCTTAGCCCACTTCACATGATTCGCCCTTCGACGGCATTGGAACTGACACAGATAGAATCATTAGTCAACTTTGACCACATATCAGATCTAGTTCAACGAGGTGATATATCTACTTTCTTAGTTGTTGAAATTCCATATCATTAGATCTTACTTTGTATTGTATTCGTAATGTTGAGAAATTTCAAGAGATTGTTTGCACATATCAATGCAGGGCATTTTTATGTAGTTATTGCAGATGAAGACAATGAAGAGGGAACAGACTATTACTTGTGTCATTTTGTTGAGACAAAAAATAAATTGGAGGCCCCAGTTATAGATGGAGAAAACATTGAACACCCTACAGGGTTAGTCGTGGTTACTGGAACATGGCTTAGAAGGTACCCACATTCAAGTTTTAAATATTGGCTATTTTAGGACTTTGACATGCATCGTAAGATTCTTCATTACTCGAACCTTGTTGTGGCATCCAATGTTCATTTGACCAAATATGGGGGTAGACCTTTGAACAAGATGTAATGGAAGGTTCATGAGTCTAACCATGAGGCAATACTTGACACAATAAAGAGTAGAGCAGACCCGGATGGTTCATTGGATTAATTTATAAGTATATGCACATTGGTTCTTATTAATTTATACTTGTATGGACATTAATTTGTTTGATGCCAATGCTATCATCTTCTTTTACAGTGATTGGTGTCCCCTTGCAAAAAATGCAGATATATGAGCCATCCAAGAGAATGTCAACCACAAAAGCTATGCAACATCCTTATTTTGATGCCTGCATGCAACATCTGTAAGTGCCTTCCATCTATTTTTATTTCATTTCCATTTTGGATGCTCTTTCTTTTTCTCTTTTACTTTGCGTATTTGTAAGTAAACTACTAAGGGTTGATTGATCTTTTGTTGCAGAAAATGGTGATTTAAGAGCCATCAAAGAAAATCTCAGCCAAAAAAGCACTACAACATACTTATTTTGATGATTTTGATAAATCTCAATTTTGATTTCAAGCCATTGTAAGAGAGCATGTGATGCTTAGTGAGGGAATCTGAAGTTACTCATTTGAAGTTAACCTCATGATGAGCACCTATGGTTAAGACATTTAAAGGGAATCGTGAATGTACAAGTGACATTGTAAAAGATCTGAGAGAACGAAGTGCCAGAGGCATTGTAATAAGATTTAATTACATAATGAGATATACTCAAATATTGTAAGCTTGAAGTTCATGTTTGCTATAGTAGCACCTTGTTCTGTAAATGCCTTGAGTAGGAAAATTTGCAAACTTTGAATTTTGAAATATAAACAATGTGAAAAAGGTCATGTAAACAATTTGTACATTTTTTTTTGAAACTCGTGTGACCAAGTGGACTATTCCAGCATGTCCGAATAGGTATGTTTATGCTAGGCATGGTCCTCTTTCACACCGAAACATGTAGAATTGCTCCGAGCTATGTTCCACCGGATCGATCCCTTAAGGGTCCAAACTACAAAATGGCTGCAAACTTCAGCATGCTAGTACTCAGATACCATGAAACTCAGAATATTCTCATCTGATCCAACAAAAACCCATTGGTCCCCTCTAAAAAAACCTCTCTCGGTTTTCTCATGGCGGCGGATTTTCACTTGATGGAAAAGGTGTCAAATTCAATCAATGCAAAGTTGCAAAGTGGTGCGACTTTCGCTCTGCAACTCGTGTGACCAAGCAGACTATTCCAAAACATTTGAATAGGTATGTTTATGCTAGGAATTGTCCTCTTTTTCATTAAAACATGTAGAATCGCTCGAGCTATGTTCCACCGGATCGATCCCTTAAGGGTCTAAAGTGCAAAATGGCTGCAAACTTCAGCATGCTAGTACTCGGATACCATGACACTTACAATCTTCTCGTCTAATCCTACAGAAAGGCATTAAGCTCCTTTAGGAAAACCTCTCTCGATTTTGTCTATCTTGGAGTGGTTTTCTCATGGTAGCGGATTTTCACTTGATGGAAAAGGTGTCAAATTCAAGCAGTGCAAAGTTGCAAAGTGGTGCAACTTTCTCTCTGCAACTCGTGTGACCAAACGGACTGTTCCAACACATTCGAATAGGTATTTTTACACTATTCATGGTCCTCTTTCACACTGAAACACGTAGAATCACTCTAAGCTATGTTCCACCAGATCGATCCCTTAAGGGTCCAAAGTGCAAAATGGATGCAAACTTCAACATGCTAGTACTCGAATACTGTAACATTTAGAATCTTCTTGTCTAATCCTATAGAAAGGAATTGGGCCCCTCTAGAAAAACCTCTCTCGGTTTTTTTTATCTTGGAGTGGTTTTCTCATGGTGGCGGATTTTCACTTGATGGAAAAGGTGTCAAATTCAATCGGTACAAAGTTGCAAAGTGGTGCAATTTTCGCTCTGCAACTCGTGTGGCCAAATGGAATGTTCCAAAAAATCTGAATAGGTATTTTTACACTAGGCATGGTCCTCTTTCACACTGAAACATGTAGAATCACTCCGAGCTATGTTCCACCGGATCGATCCCTTAAGCGTCCAAAGTGCAAAATGGCTGCAAAATTCAGCATGCTAGTACTCAGATACCATGACATTTAGAATCTTCTCATTTGATCCTACAAAAAGGCATTGGGTCCCTCTAGAAAAACCTCTCTCGGTTTTGTCTATCTTGTAGTGGTTTTCTCATGGCGGCGGATTTTTGCTTGATGGAAAAGGTGTCAAATTCAAGCAGTGCAAAGTTGCAAAGTGGTGTAACTTTTGCTCTGCAATTCATGTGATCAAGCAGACTATTCCAACACATCCGAATAGGTATTTTTATGTTAGGCATGGTCCTCTTTCACACCGAAACACATAGAATCGCTTCGAGCTATGTTCCACCGGATCGATCCCTTAGGGGTCCAAAGTGCAAAATGGCTGCAAACTTCAGCATGCTAGTACTTGGATACCGTGACTCTTACAATATTCTCGTCTAATCCTACAGAAAGGTGTTGGGCCTCTCTAGAAAAACCTCTCTCAATTTTGTCTATCTTGGAGTGTTTTTCTCATGGCGGCGGATTTTCACTTGATGGAAAAGGTGTCAAATTCAAGTAGTGCAAAGTTGCAAAGTGGTGCAAATTTCGTTCTGCAACTCGTGTTACCAAGCAGACTATTCTAACACATCCGAATAGGTATTTTAACACTAGGCATGGTCCTCTTTCACACCGAAACACGTAGAATCGCTCTGAGCTATGTTCCACTGGATCGATCCCTTAAGGGTCCAAAGTGCAAAATGGCTACAAACTTCAGCATGCTAGTACTCAGATACCGTGACTCTTGGAATCTTCTTGTCTAATCCTACAAAAAGGTGCTAGGGCCCTCTAGAAAAACCTCTCTCGGTTTTTTCTATCTTGGAGTGGTTTTCTCATGGCAGTGGATTTTCACTTGATGGAAAAGGTGTCAAATTCAAGCAATGCAAAGTTGCAAAGTGGTGCAACTTTCGCTCTGCAACTCATGTGACCAAGCAGACTATTCCAGCACATCTAAATAGGTATTTTTATGCTAGGCAAAGTCCTCTTTCACACTGAAACACGTAGAATCACTCCTAGCTATGTTACACCAGATCGATCCCTTAAGGGTCCAAAGTGCAAAATGGCTACAAACTTTAGCATGCTAGTACTCAGATACCGTGACACTTACAATATTCTCATGTAATCCTACAGAAATACATTGGACCCCTATAGAAAAACCTCTCTTGGTTTTTTCTATCTTCGAGAGTTTTTCTCATGGCGGCAGATTTTCACTTGATGGAAAAGGTGTCAAATTCAAGCAGTGCAAAGTTGAAAAGTGGTGCAACTTTGGCTCCACAACTCGTGTGACCAAGCAGACTATTCCAACACATCTCAATAGGTATGTTTATGCTAGGCATGGTCCTCTTTCACACCGAAACACGTAGATTCACTCTGAGCTATGTTCCACCGGATCGATCCCTTAAGGGTCTAATGTGCAAAATGGCTGCAAACTTCAACATGCTAGTACTCGGATACCGTAAGACTTAGAATATTCTCATCCAATCCTTCAAAAAGGAATTGGGCCCCTCTTGAAAAACCTCTCTCAGTTTTATTTATCTTGGAGTGGTTTTCTCATGGCGGAAGATTTTCACTTGATGTAAAAGGTGTCAAATTCAAGCAGTGGAAAGTTGCAAAGTGTTGCAAATTTCATTCTGCAACTCGTGTGACCAAGCGGACTATTCCAAAACATCCAAATAGGTATTTTTACACTAGGCATGGTCCTCTTTCACACCGAAACACATAGAATCGCTCCGAGCTATGTTCCACCAGATCGATCCCTTAAGGGTCCAAAGTGCAAAATGGTTAAAACCTTCACTATGCTAGTACTCGGATACCGTGACATTTAGAATCTTCTCATCTGATCCTATAGAAAGGCTTTGGGCCCCTCCAAAAAAAATTCTGTCGATTTTGTCTATCTTGGAGTGGTTTTCTCATGGCGGCGGATTTTCACTTGATGGAAAAGGTGTCAAATTCAAGCAGTGCAAAGTTGCAAAGTGGTGCAACTTTCGCTCTACAACTCGTGTGACCAAGAAAGATATTCTAACACATCTAAATAGGTATTTTTACGCTAGGCATGGTCCTCTTTTGCACCGAAACATGTAGAATCACTCTGAGCTATGTTCCACCAGATCGATCCCTTAAGGGTCCAAAGTGCAAAATGGCTGGAAACTTCAGCATGTTAGTGCTCAGATACCATGACACTTACAATATTCTCATCTAATCCTACAGAACGGTGTTGGTCCCCTCTAGAGAAACCTCTCTCGGTTTTTTCTATCTTGGAGTGGTTTTATCATGGCGGTGGATTTTCACTTGATGGAAAAGGTGTCAAATTCAAGCAGTGCAAAGTTGCAAAGTGGTGCAACTTTCGCTCTGCAGCTCATGTGACCAAGAAGACTATTCCAACACGTTTGAATAGGTATTTTTATGCTAGACATGGTCCTCTTTCACACCGAAACACGTAGAATCACTTCGAGCTATGTTCCACCGGATCGATCCCTTAAGGGTCCAAAGTGCAAAATGGCTACAAACTTCAACATGCTAGTACTCAGATACCCTGACACTTACAATCTTCTCGTCTAATCCTACAAAAATACGTTGGACCCCTCTAGAAAAACCTCTCTTGGTTTTGTCTATCTTGGAGATTTTTTCTCATGGCGGCGGATTTTCACTTGATGGAAAAGGTGTCAAATTCAATCAGTGCAAAGTTGCAAAGTCGTGCAACTTTCAGTCTGCAACTAGTGTGACCAAGTAGACTATTCCAATACATATGAATAGGTATTTTTATGCTAGGTATGGTCCTTTTTCACACCAAAACAAGTAGAATCACTCCGAGCTATGTTCCACCGGATCGATCCCTTAAGGGTTCAAAGTGCAAAATGGCTGCAAACTTTAGCATGCTAGTACTTGGATACCATGACACTTAGAATCTTCTCATCTAATCCTACAGAAAGGAATTGGGCCCCTCTATAAAAATCTCTCTCAGTTTTGTCTATCTTGGAGTGGTTTTCTCATGGCGGTGGATTTTCACTTAATGGAAAAGGTGTCAAATTCAAGTAGTGCAAAGTTGCAAAGTGGTGCAACTTTCGCTCTACAGCTCGTGTGACCAAGCAGACTATTCCAACATGTCTCAATAGGTATGTTTATTCTAGGCATGGTCCTCTTTCATAGCGAAACATGAGGAATCGCTCTGAGCTATGTTCCACCAGATCGATCCCTTATGGGTCCAAAGTGCAAAATAGCTGCAAACTTTAGCATGCTATTACTTGGATACCGTGAGACTTAGAAAATTCTCATCTAATCCTACAGAAAGGAATTGGACCCCTCTAGAAAAAACTCTCTTGCTTTTGGCTATCTTGGAGTGGTTTTCTCGTGGCGGCGGATTTTCACTTGATGGAAAAGGTGTCAAATTCAAGCAGTGCAGAGTTGCAAAGTGGTGCAACTTTTGCTTTGCAAATCATGTGACCAAGAAGGCTCATCCAACATGTCTGAATGGGTATGTTTATACTAGGCATGGTCCTCTTTCTCCCTGAAACACTTGTAATCGCTCTTAGCTATGTTCCACTGGATTGATCCCTTAAGGGTCCAAAGTGCAAAATGGCTGCAAACTTCAGCATGCTATTACTTAGATGCCATGATTCTTAAAAACTTTTTGTCTGATGCTATAGGATTGTATTGATCCTATCTACAAAAACCTCTCTCGGTTTTGGCTATCTCAGAGTGGTTTTCCAGTGGTGGCGGATTTTCACTTGATGGAAAAAGCATCAAATGCAAGTAGTGGAAAGTTGTTGAGTGGTGCAACTTTCATTCTGCAACTTGTGTGACCAAGTGGATTGTTCCAACACATCCAAATAGGTATGTTTATGATAGGCATGGTCCTATTTTGCACCAAAACATGTGGAATCGCTCCGAGCTATGTTCGACCGGATCGATCCCTTGGGTTGGAGGAGTCTTAAGTTGCAAATTTGTAAGTTGCTTAAAGCAACTAATTTGAAATGATATTGAATAGTCAATTTAGCACTCATTGCATCTAAGTGATGCTCACAGAGGTGAGGCACTAGGCCTTCTTGGGAGGTCACCCATTCTAGTATACTCTAGCTCAAGTGCTTAACCACAAAGTTTTTTCCCCAAGAAGGTACAGTGGAAAAGGCATAATCCACTGTACTTTTGATGGGTGGAAAGGAATTCCTAAGAGACATGAAGGAGGAAGAATGAATTGTTAATGCAATCATGTTGAAGCCAAAGGAGGAGGAGTCACCTAGTCGGCTACCTATGACAATAGAGGTGAAGCAACTATTGGATCAGTTCAGGGATATCATTTGTGAAGGCACACCAACTACACTACCACGTAAGAGGGCAATTAGTCATCAAATTGACTTTGTACCAAGAGCAACATTGCCTAACAAGGCTGCATACAAAAGGACACCAGAGTAGAACAAGGAGATAGCAAGGCAAGTTCAAGAACTTTTGGACCAAGGGTTGATTAGGAAAAGCATAAGCCCATGTGCTATTGCAATGGTGTTGACACCTAAGAAGGGAGATAAGTGGAGAATGTGTACTGATTCTCGGGCCATAAATAGGATAACCATTAGATATAGGTTTCCTATTCCTAGGACATAAGACTTAATGGACTATTTAGGGGGTGCTAAGTACTACTCCAAGATTGATTTGAAAGGTGGCTACTATGAGATTAGGATGAAAGAGGGAGATGAATGGAAGTCATCTTTTAAAACCATAGAGGGGTTATATGAGTGGTTAGTAATGCCATTCGGGCTTACAAATGCACCTAGCACTTTTATGAGGGTGATAGCTTCTCCTCTTGAAGGACTTTATAGGAGTCTTTATGGTAGTCTACTTAGATGATATCCTCATCTTTAGAAAAATAAAAGAAGAACATATGAAGAACCTAGAACTTGTGTTGAAGAAACTTCAAGAGGAGAAGCTCACCATAAATCTTGATAAATAGGGTACTTGGTAACTTGTTGAGGTGTCTAACTAAGGAGTATGGACAAGGATGGGAACAAGTCATTTCATAGGCAAAATATGCCTACAATGATAGCACAAATAGGTCTACTGGTAAGAGCCCATTTGAAATTGTATATGGGTTACATCCAAGGGGTGTACTTGAGCTAAGAGACCTAAAAGGTTATGAAGGAATCAGTGGACATGTTGATAATTTTGCTCAGTCAATGAGAGAGGTTCATGAGTAGGTAAAGAAGACATTAATGGAGGCTAAAAGAGATGGAGGGAGGAGAGATCTAAAATTTGAAATAGGTGATTTGGTGATGGTATACTTGAACAAGGCAAGACTACAAAAAGGCATACCAAGTAAGCTACAGATGAAAAGGATAGGGCCATGTAAAGTGTTGGCTAAGTATGGATCCAATGCATACAAGGTGGAGTTATCCAAGGAAATGTCCATTTTTCCTATCTTCAATGTCAAGAACTTGGTGAAGTATAAAGGACCAGAAATGGATGAGGAACAATATAGTTTTGAGGTGAGTAAGGATGTGGATGAACTCAAGGTGCCTGATTAGATCAGACCACAAGTGGACAAGATTCTAGACTCAAGGGTGAAGAAGAAGACTAGCCACAAGACATACATGGAGCACCTAGTGAAGTGGAGACATCAACCAGAGTCAAAGGCTACTTGGATAGTAGAAAATGACTTTAAGAAGCATGGAATTAGTGAGGAGCTCTTGACACCATAGGTTCCTTAACTTCTTTGTTGCAGGGGGGAGAATGGTGCAAAAGCACCTTAAGGTCTTTTGGGGAGATCTTTGCAATTTTGGCTTGTAGGTGGTTCTATCCAACAACCAAGGGAATAAGGACTATGATGTAAAGTCCCAAGAGTGTTTTTGATGAGTGAATTGGAAATAGGTTTGTTAGGGGCTTGCGGTTTGGGTAAGTCTTGGACACTGTGAGCATTTTGAGCAATGTTGCCTTGGCTATTTGTGCTAAAAGTTGGAAAATGGCATTAATGATCCTCTAAGCCCAACCCAAGGGCCCTAGCACATGGGAGAAAGGTATATAAGGTCATAAAAACCCTAATACCTGGGATGGAGGATTGTTTTCATGAATTGAGACTTGGAGAGTACATTTTTGTGATTGGAAGAGAGCAAGTTTTCATTGAATTTATGTGTTTGAGCCTTCATCCAGTGAAGAATGGATTGAAAGGACTTATCTGATGCTTTGATTCT
This sequence comes from Sequoiadendron giganteum, assembly GCA_007115665.2. NCBI lineage: Eukaryota > Viridiplantae > Streptophyta > Pinopsida > Cupressales > Cupressaceae > Sequoiadendron > Sequoiadendron giganteum. The sequence goes on along the minus strand of CM021108.1, from coordinate 498,859,989 downwards.
TCCATTTGTGTCACTTACTTACCTTGTGTAGCATTAGATTAGTCATCTAGACCAACTAGTTATCTTTTTGCAAGTTTTTGGTGTTCTTGGTCTCATTGCCAGTTCAGGTTTGATTTGTGAATAATGAGTCCCACTTGACTTCCCGTGGCTTTCCTCTCATGGCCACTTGGAATCAAGTTGGGGACTAGTGTTACAAGACTAGGACTCACCTCAGACTTGACAAGCCATTTTTTGACTTGGACTCGAGCTCAGAGCCCAGACTCAACAAATAGAAAAACCTAAGAAATTCAAAGATTTGTAAGGATTTAAAACTTGTTTCATGCACCCTTTAATAAATAAACCTTTAAGACACAATAAAATCATCAAATAGAAATTACTATGATCCCATACACAAACATACATCAATCACATAAGTATAAGCACAAATTTTAGTTGAAGGAAATAACACATTTAGATATATAAATATTGTGATATTGCTATCAGGATTCAATCGTGTAGTTTTACAAGTCAAACTCATTGACCCATGATTCATCAGTAGTGGTTCACAAGAACCCATCTCTCATGATAATGAATGGTTCATAAGGAGGAAGATAAATCTTCATACATTTCTTCTATCACAAATGAGATAAGTGCTTGGTTTCATGAAGGTAATGAGACAACCATTAATGGGGAGTGGATACATGAAGAACTAATGGAGAATGATAATGGCTTCAGACCTGATATAAAGGAATTTTTTTTCATTTCAATGATGCAAGAGGTTTTTGGTTTAACTACCAAAATGAGCCTACGAAGAATGCATGTGAAACTCCTTTTGACCTTGAGGGTGTACTTACTCCATCTCAAGGATCATGCATTGAGGATGACATAGATCAATGCTAGGGCTAACCAATTAATAATTATACACCTGAATAAGTCAAACACGTACATGTCAATAAGGGAACTACAAGTAGTCATAAACATGTAAGCCTCAAAAAGTATACACATGAATACATAGTATACACAAATGAAAACAAAGTATGTGCATGAATACAAGGTATATGCATGAAAACATGTAAGCCATAAAGTATACACTCGAATGCACGTAAGTCACAAAGTATACACGTAAGTTGTAAAGTATACACTTGAATATACGTAATTCATATCTATTGAACCATCGATTTAGAATGCAAATATGGACAGGCATTGAAAAAATATATTTGTATTAACCAAATAGAAACGTAGGCATACATAAATATATGTACAAAATAGCCATGTAGGCTTATGAAAATACCATCTAGGCATACAATGTTAAATATGTCCAGTAAAAAATATGTACAAAACTACCATACAGGCATCCAATAAAGGACTCTGGAATCAAAAGTCATTGCTCTCCATGCCCAAGAAATAAAATCTTTCCCTTTCCTTTTCACTCAGATGGCGATAGGTTTGTCACTCATTTTTACTATGCTCGTGGAGTGCTCCTGGTACTCCTCCTAGGGTTTAGTTCATGGTGAAGTTTTAACTATTACAATAAGAAGTAAAGACATGAATATATAGAAATTACATTATAAAAAATGATATATTTGACAAAATAATCACTTACAGCCATCTCACGATCTCTCTCCATGAGGGAAATATCCTCACACCCATGCTTAGGCATGCTCAAGCCCTGTATAAACCATGCAAATAGATAAAAACTACATGAATCAATAATGGTTTGATTTCTCGCTAACTAACATCTATAACAACAAATGTAAATTTAAATTTACTAATTTGCCTCATACCTCTTCTGTTAGAGCCATCAAGGATTGTATAGTAGATGTCACACCAATATCCATTGCCCTCGTCACATTCGGAGGTGTATTGTCTCGCAACAACTGAAAATAAAACAACAAATTATTCAACATAATCAACGATGTGCATGTATAAACTACACAAATCTATTAAGTACTTGATTCATTAGTTAAACTCTTTATTCTATTACCTGCATGAAGGTTTGAGTAAATCCACCGCCACTAGGAAGCGTTCCATCAAAACCTCCAATATTAGTTTGTTCAACATCCAAAATTGCATATTAAATTACCATTTGCAAAACAATGCCATTAATATGCAATAAACTTATAATTGTTTACTAGTTACATACCCTAGCGATAGGTGTACTACAAAAATAGGTTTGTGGGAGGGTGGTCTATCCAGTCTCAACACTGTGACCTTGCAATTTTATTAAAATCATAAAACATTTTTAGTTAATCTTGCATTTGAAAATCAAAATTTAATAAATTAAATTCAATGAATACATGCACTAAATTTTACCTGACTATCAATGCCATATGCCTCATGCAAAATGTCAGCTACCCTCTCCATCTCCATAGTTGCAGACAAATCTTGCGTACTAGTCTCCTGAGGGTCAGTGGGGTCATGTGATAAAGTAGCCCCACAAGATTGACACACATGTGTTCGAAGACCACCACTAGAAGACTCCCCTGGATGGCGCTCTAGAATAGAGCTAGTATGATGGATGACACTTTGGGTCAAAGTGTTGATTGCCTGCAATGTCTCTACATCAGTACTTTCCTTCATGACAGAAGGCATAACAATTTGCTCATGAGGTGGCCTAGTGAGAGCTCATCTACCTTGCCACGTAGGATCCGACTGTGCACTAGGTCTATCCTAAGCTGACCCCCCACCTCTCCCCTGGAAATCCCTCATATCAAAATAATTCGGGATTTTGTTCAATATGAACTCACTGTATAGTTTCCTAAGGAAATATTGTGGGACCTCACAATTGTTGCATGGTGGGTAATCGAAGACCATGTACCACCTATCATAAAACCGCTCCTTCATTTGTTGGTGGTGGCACCAATGGATAGGAAACCTCTTCACATTGAGGGTAAGAATTTGATTTGTGCGTGGGTTGGTGAATAATAAGCACAAATCACCTTTTGTTATTTTTAAATCTTTAACATCCTTGTATGATAGTTTATTTTCATAATACTCCCTAGCCGCCTGCCTCCTATCTTCCCATCCAGTTATTTGTTTGGTAATTGAATCTATGTTTGTTAACATATCTTTCAATGAATTTTCTAGGGTCATTCTTTCTGTGGTTGAACCATTTGGATCACTCAGCCTATTGATCAAATCCTCAATTTATTTTTTGTTGTTCTCAATTTCACTCATTAAATTTTGTTGAGTGCCAGGAGGGGGTTGAGTGATTGGTGGAGGAGGTTGATGTTGTGGTTGATTTTGATCTTGAGGATTTGGTTGGTCCTCCTATTGAGGATTTTGAGGGTTTGCAGGTTGATTTTCATCTCCTAAAAATTCAAACAAATAGATATCAAATTCAACCTAAAACTAACAAATTCAAAACAAAAAGCATAGAATCCTTACCTCTTACAGCTCCTCGTCGTCGTGGCGCCATCATTGTGAAGAAATTTAGATTCTTGGTAAACAAACTCTTCTCCTAGAATGCGAGCACGATATTTTGGGGTTTTTGGCCGCGGGTGGAGCAAAAAACCCAATCGAAATGCAAATGACAGATTTGCATTTGTTTTTTTGCTTTTAATGGTCAATAACGCGTGCGCATTATAATGCAAGTGTGTTATTTCTTTGTAGTTATGGCCATTGGGATCTTGCCTAGGTTTAACGGAAGACATAACGCGAGCGCATTATAACGCGCTCGCGTTATGCTTTTCAACTTTTTTTTTTGAAGGTTGTCCACAAAATTGTTACCTATTTCCATGCACCCAACCAAATGTGGGAGAATATGATTCAATTTAAATGAATTAATGAAACTTATTTAATTAATTAAAAGAAGAGATTAGAATTAAATGATGTAATTAAATAAATTTAGAAAACTAATTTAATTAATCAAAATAAGAATAATGAAATTAATTAACAATGTAACTAAGATAAATTAATATAATTTACTTAATTAATTAATTTTAGAAGAATAAAGAAATGAATTAATTAAATGGTTAAAACTACTTAATTAACTAGAGGAATTTTAATTTTAAGTTATAATTAAATAAATAAAATCATTTAATCATTTTGCAGGTATCTTGAATTGATGATGAAAAATCTAGTCACAACCCTAAGTCATTTTTCAGTGTCTACATTTTCCCCCTCTTTGACATAATGTCATTTCGGTATTTGTGTCAAATAATAAAGAATAACATGCCCTAGTCATGCCCCATTATGAAATAGGTAAAGATATGCCCCCTCGGGAAAATTGACAATTTTTTGAAAAATTAAAAAAAAATTGGAAACTGTCTTGAGTAGTTAATGGGATAGCCAAGAGTTCGATGGTGTGAAATAAATGAGTGCAAGTGATGGAAGAATAATTTTATCTTGAAGATGATTTATGTTAGCATGAAATAAATATATGTTGTCACTTTGCTATCATTATACTAAGCATTTTCATTTTAATCATCATTGGGCGGTTTATTGCAACAAACAAGAAACACCATGATATGCGTTAGACCAATGGTGTGAAATTTCATTCCTTTTCTGAAAACAAATAGTCGCAGACAAGGATTGTTGTGACTCATAGCTAGGAACCCAATTGTTCCCAGTATTTTTGTCGAGACAAACCAAAAAAACAAATCCAGAGAAAACTTATCATGAAATGTTGTTTCTCCCCTAAATCTTGTTTCCAAGACATCCTTGAGGTGGCTAGTGACATGACAACTTCGAAAATATAAGACAATCATTATGATACATTGTTTCTCCTCTAAATCATGTTGCCAGGACATCCTTGAGGTGGCTAGTGACATGAAAATTTCAAAAATAAAAGAGAATGATCATGATACGTCATTGCTCCTCTAAATCTTGTTTCCAGGACATCCTTGAGGTGGCTAATAACATGAAAATTTCAAAAAGATAAAATAATTAGTCAAAAAGAAAGATGTACATTTGTGTAACATTGTCTCCCCTCTAAATCCTATCATAGGACATCATTGAGGTGGCTAGGTACATGGTCATATCAAATAATTGAAAAATAAATAAAAAATGCTTGTCAAGACATGTGTGTCAAATATTTGTTTGTTTTCCAAGGTTGAATTGGTGATGATGGGGATGATTGTTCATTATTTAGGAAGGAATAATCCTAAAGAAGATTGAAATTTTGAGTTTGATTATTGTCAGGGTCAAGATTCAGGAAGGACACATCCTGAATGGATGGCATGATAGGGTCTGATGTCAAGAAGGACACATCTTGAAGACCCATAGTTGAGATGAAAGAGTCAGACGTCAAGAAGGACACATCTTGAAGACTCTTAAGTGATTGATTTAATAGATTTGATGTTGATTCAGGAACTGGATCTTTTGAATATTTTTTTTGACAAAAAAGAGTCTGACATTAGGAAGGACACATCTTGAAGACCCTTAAACGATTGATTTGATAAATTTTATGTTCATTCAAGAACTGTATCTCCTGAATAAATTGTTTGAAAAAACAGAGTCCGACGTCAAGAAGGACACATCTTGAAGACCCTTATATGATTGATTAGATAGATTTGATGTTTTTGCCAGAACTGCATCTCCTGAATAAATTGTTTGACAAAAAAGAGTTTGACATCAAGGACACATCTTCAAGACCCTTAAATGATTGATTTGATCGATTTGATGTTGGACTTATTTTTGACTAGTTGTATTGTGTGTTGTCCTAACCTTGTTTTTGAGTCGTTCATTATATGACCAAGGTTTTTGATATTTTTAACGAATGTTTTGGTTTTCAAATTTTCATGTGTTCTGGTGTTTTCAAGATTTTGACCAAGAACCTAACCTAAGGAACTATCCTAGGGGCCTCGGGGGCTGATCAAAGATTAGCCTTGCCTATTTTATACATGCAAAGACCATCTAGTTCGACCAGACTTTGACTGATAGGACTGACTGAAAAATATTTATTTTATTTGATGATATCTGACGTGTGTGATAGTGAATGTGATGAACCCTAAAGGATTGACCTAGTGCGGCCTCGGGGGCTCATCCATGATGACCTTGCCTACATTTAAGCTCAGAGATGACATAGTTCAACTGGACTTTATAGAATTGACCGAGTCTATTTTTATTTTGAGTATTTTTATATTTTGGTCTTTTGACATTTTTCGAATATTTTTGGGTATTCTAACATGTTTTGGTTTTTTTGATTTTGAAGTGTTTTATAATGTTTTTTTTTTTTTTTTTAAATTTTATGATTTTTTCATCTTTTTTAATTTTTTTGAGGATCATGAGAAATGTATATGAATGATGAGAAATCATGCACAATAATCCAAGGACAAATATGATATTGCCTCTAGTCAAGCTGAACACCAATTGACAGGTGATGATGATGATGAAAATGTTGTTTGACATGGGAAGGACACATCCTAAAGCAACGTGAGGACTGGGAAAGACATATCCCACTAATGAAAAAGTGATTAAAGGATCAAGGTCTGTAGAAAGGCTAGGAAAAAGGCCAAGGAATGTCTTGGATGATGCGCTAGGATGCATAGGAAGATTGTATGGATTTGACTGGTTGCATTTGAAATGAACTGTTTAGGACTAGATGGGATGATGGACGGATGTTGGATAAGTGGATTAGAATCCTTAAACACATGACAAGGGAAAACCAAGTTTAGCAATAGGTATGGAAGGCTAATGGATCGCTTTGGTAAAAGATAATTGACATGAGGATTACTGGTTGGAAGAATTATCATATGGTCTCCAAGGACTATGTCATATAAGGATAACTTGTTTTCTTCAAGGTATGGGTTTGGAAAATGATATGAAGGCTATGACATGATATTTTGTGGATAGTGTATGAGCAAAGAATAGACATGTCACTAGTTTTTGGAAAGCATGATTTATGTTTGTACCCTAGTCCTTCCCAAGATCAAAGTACGTGGGAAAATGTATAGGAATGATAGGGCTTAGATGGATAAATGGAAATATCATAAGAAATATCATAGGAGATGAGACAAATTTCCCCAAAGAGTAAAGATCCACATAGATAATTGCTCTTACACATGATGCTTATTTACCAGGTTTTCATCATGGTACTTATCCAAAGTGCCATAGAAATGGTTTTCACTATTGGAAGAAATTTTTCTCTTTACTATTTTCTTGATTTTTTTATTTTCTTTTCTTCTTCTTTTTTTGCTATCACCAAAATGCCTATTTGCCAAGTTTTCATCAAGGTAATGATTTTTTTTTTGTATTTTCTATATGAAATTGATATTTTGAATGATCATTGATTGATAGAAATCCTTCAGTGGCGCTGATGTAGATATTTGGGCCATGACATGCCAATAATAACCTTTATGAAGCCGTTTACTTGTTAGGATCATATCGCTTGTATACAATTGATTGATGCCATTCTCATCCTTTCTGATACTAGAGTTGGCCTTATCAAAATATGCACATCGCAATAGAGTTCCATGAGCATCCTTACAATAAATATTTTCTGCCAAGATGTGATGGATTTGTGAGGTATGAAGTTTGGAATGATGGATGATGGTAGATGTGAAATGATTGTTTGGACATTTGGACGAATCACCTTTTATCTTCCAAACTTGGGATATTGGATGGTGGAGTTTCGAATTTTGACTGGGATAGCGTTTGGAACCAACACTTTTATATGCCTTTCTGGATGACCATTTTGAAGGAGATGGACATTTATTATATGTGGGAGACCTCTTTTCTTATGACTCCACATTTTGATTGAATTTTGGATTTGGCATATTTTATTTGTTTCATCCATTTTTCCACTTGGATTTTTGTTTGATTCAATGGCCTTTGACATTTAATTTTGAACTTTTGATTTGTAAGACTTGTTTTTGTTTGTTCCAAATGGTAGGCTTATTCATGTTGGAATGGTGGTTTATGGTGTGGATGGAAGGAGTGTTGGCAACAACCCGATGAAAAGGACTACTCATGGACCCCATTTTGACGTATGTATCAAATAAAATTGCCCCCAATATCGAGTAGGTACTAGTAACATCATTTGATTCTCTGACTGAAGAATCGCCAAGACCTTGATGTCTAGGATTTTATTGAAACTATACTGGTTCTCGAATTCATTGCTCGTGTAGGCCTAGTCCTTTTCCTTGATACTGCATGCTTTGACATATTCTCTTTGTGATGGGGTATTTTAATTTTGGAAGCAAGATGCGAACCCATCATTGTGGAAATTTTTGCTCGAAATATTCTCCTCTATGAGAAAGCCTTATTTAACAAAAGTGGTTGATCCTAGTTGATAGGATATTTTGGAATCATCATTTATCATGCTTGTGTCTTATTTTTCCCTTTAGACATCAATTTGATCAATAATATCTTTAGTTCCTTCATCTTTGACTTGGTCAATGATAGCTTCCTTATTTTTTTCTTGATCCATAGTAGCCTTTTTATGTTGTTCTTGAATGTTGTCTATGTCATTTTTTTGATTATCTATGTGTCCCAAGGAGGCAAGTGTCTCATTTTGGGAAGTTTTGATATGAGGAGCTTGGATAGAGTCATATTCAAGTGTTTGATCATGAATGGCATAAAGTTCAAGGAGTGGATCATTTTGGACTTCTTGCTCAATAGTAGTGTCTTGATCAAAGATGGGTTTGTCTTGAATGATATGGTTGGAAATGGAGTCTTGATCAAGGATAGGTGTATTTTGGATGCCAAGATTATCTAGAAGGACTTCTTGGATGGACTTAAATATAGGGTTGTGGGATGGACTACTTTGATCTTGACATGAAGGTGAAGTTATGCTGTCATGCTTTGGACTATCTTTTTGACATGTATCCTCAAGTGTAGGTAATGGGATGCAATTTTGGATATCATGACCAACTGTAATTTTATGAAAAATGGTAGGCTAGGATGGAGTGAATAGGAATGGATTAGTGGATGATGGACTAGGGTAGGATGTTGAGGCTTTCAATGGGTTAAGGGATGATGGACTAGGTTAGGACATAAAGGCTTGGAATGGACTAGTGGAAGATTGGTTTTGGTTGTCAAGGTTAGGATAAGGGTGATTAATGGATTTTTTTTATGGATTAATATCATGGATTGTGATAAGGGACTCTTGATAGTGAGGGTAGATGGATGGAAGAGTAGATTTTATGGGTTATTGATAAAAGGGATAGAAGGATGAATGACTGGATGGGTTATGGATGCTTGGTATTTGGACTTAAGGTATTGTCTTTTGAAGTCTATGGCTTGTTGGGATTGACAAATTCAAAGTAATTGGTATTCAACTTGACTAGCAAGCATATCAAGGTGAATGGAAGACATGGTGATGAATGGTATGAAACCTAAGAGATGCAAATGCAATGGAAGGTATGCACGTATGCTATGTTTTTTTTTTTTGGATTTTTGAAATAAGGTATGACCTAAGATAACGTCTAAAATGCAAATATCTAGGATGTGAAAGTTAAGATATGTTTTTGGTATTTTGGCATAAATTATGACATGGAATGACTAAGGTATAATGAAAGCTATATGTCAACAAATTTGGATAACGAAGTGATGAGCCACTAATTGGCCAAGTTTGATGCAAGGTTCCAACTAGGATTGCCAATGATGTTTTAGGATCAATACTAGAAAGATTAAGTGACAATTTGAGTGGGAGGAGTTCAAACTAGCCTGGTGAGTTTCAGGTATTCCACTAAGATGACAAAGGACAAATTGTAAAATGATATGTCAAGGGAAATCATATTTGAATCAATATTTTTAATCAAGGTAAGATAGTTTACCTACCCTAAGTTCTACAATGTATTATGGACAAGAATTACCCTAAGTATGCTAAGGATGATCTAAGTAATGTGATGATGACACTATCTAGGAAAACTAAGGACAAACCTAAATATGAGCAAGTCATAGGTCTAGATTAGGTTTACAACAGAGAGTAGATCAGATAATCAAATCCTAAAGTAAGTCATCAAAGTTTTTTTTTGTTAATGGTAATATTTTATATGATAGGAAAATGTGTCGTTTTAGACTACAAATGTGGTTAAACAAATCATATGTGTCACAAAAACTTACAGATGTGGTTTACAGTATTAGATGACTTACAAGTTTTGGAAATTGTGACTCAGAATATCATATACAGGTTTTTGTGTGGCATATGTGGTTTAAAATGTCAAATGCATTGCATGTTTTGACAATTGTGACTCAGAATAGAAGACGCAAGTTTCTATGTGATAGATGCATTGAACAATGAACTAGTCCTAAGTTTTGACACATTTCTGACTTGTTTAGGATCAAATTTTGGATTTTTTTGTTTGATCAGATTTGACTGCACACACACTTAAGACACACCAAGTCGAGTGTTTGAAATAAATAAACAGATAATTACAGTCCTAAGGCTAGCAAGCACAATATCCACTAGACTCCCACTTAGAGTTTCCTCCAACCACACTATCTAGAGTGGATACCTTAGGATCTTGGTAGCATAGGCTCTCCCTTGTAGTCCACTCAATTCTCAGGCTTACCAAGTTTCAGATTCCCGCATGAACAAGGAATTTTCCATCTCTACTACAAGACTGCGTGTATAATGTGGGTCAGCTTAGGAATGATTGTTCCTGCACTAGAAGATAGATTTTTTTCGCAAATCTAAACAAATGGTTTTTAATCAGGGCACCCATTTAGGTGGCCACAGAAGAGGCAATAATACTTGAGGGAATCACTTGCTTGTCTGTAGTAGCACCTATAATGCTAAGATTTCCTCAACATTCAAATTTATATAATGCTTGGGAGTAGCTTGGCTTTAGCTCATTACCAGTTTGAGTCATTCCCTTGGGGTGAGTACTTTTGCCCACCAAGGTAGGCCCTCTAATAGGTAAACATAAAAGTGGATGGGTCTAGCTTTTTGATCACTGAGGTTTCCCAAGGTGAGAGCATATGAGCCTACCAACCTTCCCAAGCATAGAAAACAGTAATAAATCCACCCTGATTAAACAAAAAAATACTATGTGAAGACTCAATGCAGGGTTAATTAACTGTTTATTTAATAAAATAAATCTTATGTGAAGACTCAAAACATGGAAGAAAGCAAGATAAAAATGGAGTTTCATATTATTTTCTTCGACAATGTCTTGCAAAACCATACATTAGAAGTTTGAAAGTTTTTATTTTTGTCTTCTATCAATTGTCCTACAGAAACTAGGTTAACTCCACAAGATCACACACTGTAAACTCAAAATTAGTAATAAGAAACTTTAACTATTAAAATCAAAACTCAAAATTTTGGAAATCAAAAAAATCATTTTAGCAGTCATGTGCATCACAAAATGCCATAAATGTGTAATTTCTAGTCAGATGCATCATAGGAAGCCACAAATGCATCATTTCCAGTCAGAGGTATCACAAGAAGTCACATATGTGTCATTTATAGTAAAGTGTGTTGCAGGAAGCCACAGATGTGTCCTTTCTAGTCACATGCATCAAAGGAAGCTACATATGCATCATTTATAGTCAGATGTGTCACAATAATCCATAGATGCATCACTTCCAATCAAATACATCATAAGAAGCCATAGATGCATCATTCTAGCTTGCAGTTGTGTCACTTGATTTCTCAGGCACAAAAAAATCATGTTTTTCTTGTAAAAAATGCTACCCTTAACCAAAATATGCAGTATAATATATGAAAATTGATCTCTCAACCCTTCTGGATGCCACCATGCTATTTATTTGACCTCAGAAGACTCCCAAAAGTGTGATTTGAAATGTTTTTGAAAATTACCTACACCCTTCAAGACAAAAAAAAAAACTTCCAAACAAAGAATGCCAATCAAGAGGGTTAGCAGTTCATGCCAGGTTCACCAAATGTAATAAGGGAAAATAAACAAGAATAAAGATGTAGACATCAAAATATGCAAATGGTTAATAAACTCACAAGCCAACATGATAGACATGAACATCTTTATCAAATATTGCATTTAGTTAAACATTCTAAGACATTGAACAACAAATAAAACTAAATAAAGCATATAAACATGAATGCAAACTTATTCCATAGTGGATTGGTGCCACTTTATTGTTCCATGATAAGAAAAATATGCCAAGATGATAAGATGATGATAGTGATGTTGTGATGAAGAGAAAGATTAGTTCTCACATGTAGAGAGTAACCTTGCATAAAATGTGTTGTTGTGTTTTCCATTTTTTGTTGTAGTTGTTTTGGAGAAATGCTTTGCATTTTATAGATTCAAGGTTGGAAGAGTGAGAGCTTTTGATGAATGTGGGATCATTCATAAGCCAATGATAAGATGCCACTTGTCAAGATTTGAGAGGGTGAGGAATGTGCAAGTCTTGGCCAATGTGCCAATTTCAAATTTGAATTTGAATGAAAAGACATGTTTAGGGGGGATGAAAGATGCATTAAATGTCAAGTTGACTTGTGTAAGGGACATGTAAGAGAATGTGTAAGAAAATTTAATGCTTTGTTGGAAGGGACAAGTCATTTGGAGGGAAGATTCAAACTGATAGAATAATCCATCTTGATGCCTTTTTGAAAGTAATTAGAAGAATTAATAAATCAAAGAAATGGTTTATTGGTGCAAGTGGGTGGGTTAGTTGAGAGTTTATATTTGACTCAAGTTCAGTCAAAATCTGGAGAATGGATGATTATGTTTAGAGGTTAATTAATTTAAATTAATTATCTTGGAGGATTTTAGGAGTTTTATATTTGATTAAATCATTTTGATTTATTGAATCAAATGAGGACTTAAGGACTTAATGAAATAATTTGATTTATTTAATTAAGCATGATGAACCTTAGGGAATAAATCAATAAATTGTTTTAACTAATTAATAGGAGGATTGGATGTGAATTAGAGCGGGATGCATGATGTTATTTTTGCATGTCTACATTTTTCCCCTCTTTGAAGCAATGTACTTGCTGTATTGGTTCAAAGAATGATGCCGGTGACACCAAAAATTAAAAAAAATCTACTTTTTTTTTTCGGATGCCCCAACGAAAATAAGTACGTTGGTACATTGCCCCCTCGAAAGATCAAGCGAAAAGATTTGATTTGAGGTCGATCTTGTGACAAAGAGGTTGAAAATGGATGTATGGACGGTTAGATTATATGATAATGATGATGTAAATGGTATGTTAAGATTCTTAAAATAACAAATTTATATTATCCTTAACAACTTAAATGATTATGCAATGCATGTGAGATGAATGCATTGGATGATGTTATCCTATGATGATATGATGTGATTATGTAGAATGAGAGGATGGATACAGGATGGATGCATTGTTAGTGCGAAACAGGATAGAAGAATGAGAGGGATCAACCCTTAAATCCAAGAAGATGTAGAAGTCCAAAAAGTCCACTAGTTGTCGAGACTTTATTGGATATGATGATGTATTGCTTATCTAAGGATGGGAGAGATAAAAAGAATAACTTTCCTTATGTTTGATAACACACATAGGTGTGATGCATCAAGGAATAAAGAAAAAGGATGGTGTGGCACCTAGTGTGATCGACTTTGACTCGTCAAATAGATAGGATTACTCTTGTTCACACTTGACATACGGAAACATTGCTAGGACGGACCCAACGAAGCAAGTATTTGCCAGGTTATTTGACAAGAACATCCAACAAGCACAATAGAAAAAAAGATAATGATCGTTGCCCCATTCCTTTCTCTCTAAACCTATTTTTTTTAGGCATCATCGAGAGGTCCTTGGAATGAGCACAAAATAAGATAAGTGAAAAAGACCAAGATAAAGTAAATAAACAAGCTAATGTTCTTCATACCGCTAGCCAAGGCTAAACTATTGTGGGGTACCTGATGCTTATGTCCATCATAAAAAAGCTTCATCCTAGGACATGTTGTGATTAGGGTTTTGATGAAATTGATTGGAGATAAGCTATTGATACTCCGAGTTGACCAACTTGCTTGCTTACTGATCTAGACTTTTTGAGACTTTGATGATTAAGGTGCTCACTTTGGAACCTGCTAAACTTTCTTCTGATTGCTTCACCAAGGGATGAAGGCAACAATTGATTTATTATGAGTAATGCTTATTGTGGGAGAAAGTGAGATGAGACGGGTGCACCATTTTGGGTTTTCTAAATATTTTGAGGTTTTTTTTGGTATTTTTTGAATTTTTCAATGTTTTTGGTATTTTGAGATTTTATGAATGTTTATGGATTTTGTGTCTCAGGTGCTGATCAAGGATGGCCTTGCATTTGTTTAAACTTAGAGACAATGTGGTTCGGATGAAAAATGACTTGACTGTTGATGAGATAGATGGGCAAATGGATTGCCATTATGAAGGACGCCTAAAGACTAACCCTAACTGTAGAATAGATGGCCAAACGGATTGCCAATGCGACAGACACCTAAGGATTGACCCTAACTATCTCGGGGGATGATCAAAGATCAACCTTGCCTATGTTCAAGCTCAAAGATGACGTAGTTCAGACAAGGTGAAAGACTGACGAGACTCAATGATGAATTTTGAAGATTTTCTAATATTTCAACATGTTTTTGAGTTTTTTTGATGATTTGGATGTTTTTGATTTTTGATTTTTCTGATGTTTTTGAATTTTTGATGAATTTTTTGAATGTTTTTTTATTTTTTTATGGTTTTGACAATTTGGAGGTGGATATGTATGACGATATCAGTGCTTTGTTTAGGGATTTTGTTGAAAACCAAGCTTAATGTTGATAAATCGAATTGATGGATTGATAGTTTGACTAAGTGTGTTAAGTCAAACAAAAGTGGTAATGCACTTGTAAATTCTAGGAAGTTGTGTTATCCTAGAGTAAACTTGTACATAAGAGGATGGTTTGACTAAGTGTGTTAAGTCAAAAAAGTTGATGATGGATTGGATAATTTGACTAAGTGTGTTAAGTCAAATAAGATGATAATGCACTTGTAAACTCTAGGAAGTTGTGTTATCATAGAGTAAACTTGTTCACAAGATGATAATTTGACTAAGTGTGTTAAGTCAAACAAGGTGATAATTGATTGAATTTGATTGATCAAGATTGAAGAAGCTTGATTTGGAACAAAATTGTTTTGATGATTTAATGTGTTCTTAATGCACAAGTTAGATGTGACTGATATTGATTTTGGATTGATGTTTGACAAAAGATAAATCATGATAAGGAACATCATCTTGTTGTCAAAATAGGCCATGGGCTAGTGATTTGGATTTTTGGCTCACAAATTCTTTGACCAATTTTCTTTCATGTTTGCCAATGTTCGAATCGCCACATAAGTTGGAGGATATATATCAAGATTTATTCTCGAAGCAAGATGCAAATATTTGCCCTTAGTGTCCAGCAATGTATGGAATGCCCTAGGTGGATTCTTGGATTCTTGGATATGGATTATCTTGCAATAAGATAAGGGTGTTCAAATAGAGGAATGCTCATTCAGATAATGCTTTGAGGCTCAGATAACATTGGATAGGATGGGATCAATGAAAATGACCCATGTCAAGATGTTTACCATAAAAAAGTGTAAAGCATTTACCAAACCTTCATCAAGATCAAGATAAGGTAGATAGATGGTAATGGGTTGGATAAATGGTTCATGGATAAATGAATGATATGGATGGAAAGTTGGTTTTATGTATGGATGTGATAAGATGCTTTCTCCTGAACTGACGCACATAGATGCTCAATTCTACACATGACACCTATTTGCCAGGTTTTCATCATGGTACCTACCCAAAGTACCACCGAAATGGTTTTCGCGAGAGGACGATTTTCTCTTTACTATTTTCAATCCTTTTTCTGATTATTTTTTTGTATTTTTTGATTTTTTTGTTTTTTTTTTTTGTATTTTCTAAGAAATTTTAATCTCATGCTGAACCACCTGGTACTGCTGATATTGAAGCTTTTGTCATAATGTGCCATCGGTATCCTATTCGAAGAAGTTTCTTTGCCAAGATACGTGCACCTTAAAGCAACTTTTGAGAAATCTGTTATGCTTGGCTAATACAAGAGTTAACTTCATCTTTGTGCGCATATCACGATAGAGTGCCTTTTGAATCCTTATGATGAAGGGTCATTGCCAACACATGGTCAATGTAAGAATTGGATATCATGTGTGGAGGCATGGATGGAGTGCGTTTAGTAGTAAAAGATGGATTGGTTGACAGTTTGGAACCTTTGACTCTCCAAACTTGGGAAGATGAGTGATTAAGGATGGATACGGAAGTGTTTGTGGAATTAGGACCAATTGCTCAATAGAATTTGCACATCATTTGAGAAGCTTTATTTTGCATTTGTAGACATCTTTGATGGATACTTTTCCCTTTTTTATTTTTCCCCATAGTTTCTTTGACTGATGGAGTTTGATAGGGATAATATTTCTTTGTATTCTTTGGTATCCAGATGTATTTGATTTATCCTTCATGCTTTAGTACTTCTTTTCCTTTGATGATGTTTTTCATGCTTTGATTCAAATCTTTCTTTTGTTGGTGGTCCCAATTCATGGATGGGGTGATAGGTGGATGAAGATTTGTGGCGTGGTGGGTTGTAGTATTGGCATTGGTTTCATCATAAGCATTCTTCATGCTCCCTATGTTGATGTTCGCTTGAGACGAAGTTGCCCCCAGTTCTGTAGAGGTATCCTTGATATTCTATTATCCCTTGCTTGTCGAATAACCAAGGCCTTGATGTTTAGGATAGGCAATAATCTGCACTAGTTCTAGGATACCCTATTTATGTAGGCCTAATCCTTTGCCTTGGTAATCCCTCTGTGCTCTGTCGTGGATCTTCAAAAGTGACAACCTCTTCATTGATGAGATAGCTTTCCCTAAGAAAGGTAAGTTATCCAAGTTTATAAGTGATAGGATCCTCCATATGTGGGATAAATTCCTGATTGATATCCTTAGCTTGATCTTGTGAGATATCAGTTTGTAATGCTTCTTCAAGAAGTGTTGATGATTCATTTTCCTCATAAAAGTCTTCCTCATGATTCATTTTTGATATGCCTTCACATGATGTTTCTAATTCACTTTTGTAGAAGCCTTCTTCATGACCCATTTCTGACATGTCTCTAGATTTCTCTATATCTTGATCATGTGTACAAATGTTAAGAGTAGGAGACTCTTGTTCCTTGGTAATGATATCAAGAGTATGAGACTCTTGTTTTGAATGAAGATCATCTACGTGTCTGTCCAAATAAAGCATCTTGTGGATAGATGGACAAATATGTTCTATATGGATATGATAATCATTTGTGGCATCTTGTATAGATAGGAGAGTGCCCATTAGATCATTATAGTATCTTGGAGATACAAATTCTCGATCTTGAGTGATTTTAGAACTGTTTTCAACATGCTTTGGATCAAGTTCTTGACATGGCTCAATTTCAAAGGATGGATTGCTTATAGTGGGTTCTTGGACATCGTCATTGGGAAGTGGCTCAATATTCTCTTGAGATTTGAGTGGATTTGGATCAAATGTTGGGCTAGGGATTCCTTCAATATCTATAACCACGAGGTCAAAGGATGTCAATATGTCTTGGGAAGGAACATTGCTAGACCTTGGTGATAGATTTTGATTATGCTTCAGAATGAATTCTTGAGATATGTCCTCTAACTCATAAGGTGATGTAGAGAAATTTTAAATATGATCATTGGTTGATGGATCATGGATTATGTCAATAGGATCAAATAATGTCAACACATCTTGAAATAGATCACTAAAAAGTGGCTCTTGATGAATGTTGATTTGATCACTAGATGGGGTAAACATATCTTCATAGTGATCATTGATGGATTGATTTTGATTATCGTTTTGAGTAGTTATGGTGGAAATATTGTCAATGTTCTCAAACATAGGATCAAATGATGCTATTTTTTCTTGAATTGGACGATTGTTGGGCATCATCGGTGAGTTTTGATCATGATTGAAAAGTGGCTCTTGGTGTGTGTTGATTTGATCATTAGATGAGATGGAAAAATCTTTGGCATGTTTACCAATGGATAGATCTTGATCATTTTTTTCAACAATTATGGTGGGAATATGTTGCAAGATTTGTTGCACGAGTAATGTTTGCATTTTCTACTGAGTCAACAATGCTTGTTGTTGGTCATGTCACTATTGTGCAAACAATGCTTTTTGTTGGGCTTGTTGTTGATCCACTTGTTGATGCACTTGTTGATGGATTGCTTGCAATAGTGCCTGGAATTGTGCTTGCGCCTGTCGAGCTTGGTGTTGGGCTTGAGCTTGAGCCTATGCTTGTTCAGCTAATTGAGCCACTTGGGAAAGTTGTGCAACTTGTTGGGCTTGTGCAGCTTGTTGGTTTTAGAGCGCCTTTTTCAGGAAGCTTCTTGAGTGGCTTGCAACATGATGGAGAATGAATTGGTCGTGTTGTGTTTGGGCGGCGGCAGTGGTGGTGGGTTGATTGTTGGGATTGCTTGGATGGTTGCCACCTTTTGTTGCGATATCGATGGAAAAATGGGATGATTTGGTATGATGTTTTGATTTGGAATTATAGGTTGACTTTGAACATTGTTGTGGTTGAGAATCATATTGCCTTGATTTAGGTAACTTTGATTTTGCATGGTGTTACCTTCACTTGGATCAATACCTAGAGTCTTCAACATATTTCTTGGATTTTGAACAACATTGATGGGATTTGCAAACATGTCTACCCCAAAGTTTACCAAGTGTGGATTTGAAATGGTCATGTTTGACAAACTTGTATTTGGCATGTATGGATTTCGTGGGATAGTGTTGTTAGGAAAAATCATGCATTGAGTGTTCGGTTGATAGATTTGTAGGTTTGGACTTGGATTTAAATCTACCATCAAGAAAGGTGTTCCAAACTTTAGATTTGGCATACTCATATTTGTTGTACAATTGATGTTTGGAGGAGATAATGATGCCATGCCTAAATGTGAGTTTCGATAATCAAGTGGTATTGCGAGACTTGGATAGTTTGGTTGACTTGGATTACTCATGATATATGAGTTGAGTTTGAATTCCATGCCTCTCTTGTGTTGTGACCTTGTTGACCTTCGAGGGTTTAGGACCAAAGATGAGATGAAGGATGAAAGGGGTGAATGATATGGGTGTTGAAATTGTTAGGAACTTTGGATCAATGCTAGACTTTAGGACTTGGTTAGATTCAATTTGAGGATAGTTTTACTAAGTGAGTTAAGTCAAACAAGATGACAATGCACTTGTAAATCCTAGGAAGTTATATTATCCTAGAGTGGACTTGTACATAAGACGATGGTTTGACTAAGTGTGTTAAGTCAAACGAGGTGATGATTTGGCTAAGTGTGTTAAGCCAAACAAGATGGACTCGTAAACCCTAGAAAGTTGTGTTTTCCTAGAGAAAACTCGTGTATAAGATGATGGTTTTACTAGGTGTGTTAATTCAAACAAAGTGGTTTTGATTTCGCCTAAAATTTTAGAATAAAAGATGTTTACAAAGTTTCCAAGAGTTGTTGGTGAGGTGATTTTTGACTAATTGTGATGATTGAGAGATGGATAAAAGTGATTGAATTTGATCCTAGACTTGACCTAGATAACACTTCTTCTTACAAGACCTCGATGTTGAAGAACACGATATACTTCCTATGGGAGGAAAGCAAATCTTTCAAAAATTTCAGGATTTTGTTGATAGTAGAATGCATACAACTCAGGGTTGTTTCTTGAAGCTTTTTTGTAAAAGTTGTAAACCAATCTTTCTCTAAATTTTAAAATTCTCTCAAGATGCTCCTCATGAGCTTTTAGTCTAAGCTTCTTGAACTTTGGTTTTGGGATTTTGATCTTGCAGGAAATCATTATAGAAAACACATGTGTAATCCAATTTGTCTTTTATCTTTCTTTAGTGTATTCTTTTTACCAAAAGCACTTGCTTGATTATCTTTCAAACTATATGTCTAATGTTCCACTTTTGTTTTCATCCCATAAAGTCCATTATGTGGAAATCAAGGAAAATAGGGAAAAAGTCTCCTATGTTTAACCTTATTGAAAATAAATGATGATAAAATCCAAGAACTTAGAAACCTCTAAGGATATGATCCCTAGGGAAAGCAAGAGTGCTTAATTTCATCAAAGGTATTTGTTTCCTAAAAGGATTTTGAAATTGAAGGTCCTGTGAATGTTTGTTTTCAAATGTTTTTAGGACCAAGCAATGTATTCTCACTTCCAAGCACTTTTTACAACCCTAGGATGATGAGACAATATTTTGTTGGGTTCCCACTTGGATGAATCCAGCTATGCATATTTTTTGTGGATGGCTAAATGCTTGACCACACTGGCTCCCCTCCAGGACACACACTTCTCGAGTCAACCAAGCATTAGTACCCATGAATCTCCCATGGCACAATTTCCATCTCTACAACAAAACCACATGTATAATGTGGGGCGGCTTCAGAGGACATGACCTCTTGCACCAACAAAATAGATAAGGTTTTGTCCTTTTCTAAACAAAGGGTTCTAATGTGGGTATTCCATTCGTGGGGGATTATCCAACGTCGATGAGAGTCCATTCTATCCATCTCATCGGAATAATCCTTGTGATTCTTGAACTTTCCTCAAGAATCCACACTTATATACTAGTTGGAAGTCACTTGGCTTTATTGTGTTCCTAGTTGGGTCATTCCATTGGGTGATTACTTTTTCCCACAAGGCAGGCCCTCTAAAGGTACACAATAGTGAGTAAGTGCATTTGTAGTTCGATCATCTTTGTTTGCATGCACAAAGAGAGAAAACTCACAATTCCTTTTTCCCACACTAAACAAGTTTGTTCAATTTTAAGTTCCCAAATCAAAATGTGAAGGCAATCTTTTTGACAACCTAATATCACCAAAATGCTTTTGATTCTCAAGATCACTGTGAAGCACGAGAGAAGTGCATATGCATTTTAAATGATATTAACTTGTGAAAAAGATTGCAAAACATGAAGAACACTTGTTCATTTTATACCTCAAAGAAGTCATGAGTTCATTTTAAAAGCACCAATTGAGATGTGAAGTTTTCCTTGTTCAATTTTAAGTCCAAATCGAAATCTAGTAAATGACTAAGGTTCTTTTTAACCAACTTTGAAAAGATCAAGTCAAATGGTTAATTTTAAACCCAAAAAAGAAATGTGAGTTGGTTTAAGAAAGAAAAAAAAGGGTAGTAAATGGAAGCTCTACGATTGCTAAAACAAGCATTAAAAAATGCTTTTTTCCAAGTTTTGATTTCAAGGAAATCTTTGAGTCAACTCTATTCGCCTTCATTTTCATTTGATGCCAACCTTGTTCCTTTATTTAAATTGGATGCTCAACTTCCAATGCCAACCTTGATTTCAACCTTCAATTTCAACCTTGATGTCAACCTTGTTCTTATGCATATTAATGTAAACACCTATCAACAATACAAAGTTATCATGAGTAAGACAACCCACAAAATCAATGTATTTAAACATAACCTGAAAAAGAAGCAACCCACAACTCTTATCCCTTAAATGCCACTTATAAATAGAGCTAAGAGATATTTAAGCAATGAAATCTAGGGTTTGACTAAAGAATAATAATCAATGACTCCGAATTCGACATATCCACTAATATCATTGAATAATCGTAAGTCCAGATCTGTCAAAATTCATAATATAAGCCTACACCAAGAAACCAGGAATTCTCAAGGTAAGTGCATCATTAGTGAGCTCATATATTTTAATTTCCAAGAACCATATGTAAAGCTAGTGTATTAGGTATTCCAACTCTCTGTCCACATTTAGCTATTTTTTGAAATCTGCAAACAAGTTAGTCATTTGATGATATTTAAATTTCAATATCTCAAGAAATTTTAAATTGAGGTAAAGCGATGTTATAACTAAAAAATTTATAACAATCTAACAATGACCATTATAAATAGGATTATGGGATGTGAATGATATTTACAATAGATAATAATTCAACAATGATTCAAACACTTCCTAATTAAGAATACAATTCTTAAGATTGATATTGCACAAGTGGACTTTGAAGAAATCTTTGAGCAATAAATACCAAGGTTCACAAAGTAGAACCCTGATAAATTTTATAAAAATACTAAAGGTAGAGTGATCTCATTCTTCACAGCAACCCACCCACTATTACCCACTCCAATATTAAAGCAGATCATCAATTTAAAAGACAAC
Source organism: Sequoiadendron giganteum (assembly GCA_007115665.2). NCBI lineage: Eukaryota > Viridiplantae > Streptophyta > Pinopsida > Cupressales > Cupressaceae > Sequoiadendron > Sequoiadendron giganteum. The sequence continues at coordinate 498,837,920 of CM021108.1, read as the reverse complement.
GCAATATTCAAACTAGTTATAAGGAAAAGTCCATAATTCACTACCTACCCAATGCCAGAGGACAACACATTTAATCCTCCTTTCAAACCAATTGATATATCAACAGTAAAAGGGATTTGAATCTTGAAGTCATAGCTACTTACACATTCATTCATTGTTGTATTCACGGTTGAGTTTGGCAATTTCAAAATTAGATTTATGCATACCTTATCAATGTCTAATCAACAATGACAAGAACCCCTCTACGTAAACAACTAGTCATAGGTTTAAGATTTTTAAGTAACAACATCAATGATAGATTCAACATCCTTAGTGAAGAGAAGTGTTAAACATTTTAGTGCAAAAGTCTTTTAAACCAAATGATGCTTTACTCTTTTGTCTTTCAGCTTGCACATTTGTTAGGTCAGCATTTATATATTGGAAACAAGTTAGTCATTTGATTAGTGCTCATTTAAACTATTGGAGTCAGCACTTCAATGCATTTAAAGTACCAAATCACAGGCAGGGCACAACACAATCAAACTTGGAAAGCACAGAGGGGTCAATGAACTGCTTTGATAGGACAACTATATGGAAGGATAGATACGCCTCAATGAAATGTCATTTCATGGAATGTAATAACTGTTGGACAAGTTAATGCAGCTAACTAGTAATCGACACCTTTTCTAGTGGAACATAAGATGAATTTGTTTCAAAAAAGGAAAAGCTGATAGAAAAAACACGAACGCATTGAGAGAGAAATAAACTATATCTCAGCAAAGGCAAACACAAGCAGAGCATGGTCTTCAAATTCAAAGAAATCTACTTCAACAAAAACCATTACCATACTTTGAAAACGTCAGACCAAATAATTAAAGAAGACAATTCAATTCTCAAAGAAGCACGGTACCAAGAAAATATGAGATGATTTTTATTCAATGAGATCTGCAGAAGGTGTGAACTTGATTAACGAATTATTGTTGCCAAACTATACCAAAGAAGAAGCTTCCATCTTTAATGAGTTGAGTAGATTCGCTTCAGGACACTGAAAACTCCCTCGAGAGTGGAAGCGCTTATTTCACTACCACAAATTTGCATGTTATGTTCTAATTCAAATAGGGCACATATACAACTTTTCAACATGGAAGGAGGAATTGGTTGCATGGATATTTGTTTGTTGGCAATGGAAACGAGAAATGAACCATTTAATCAAGGTAAGAAGTATCATATGAGATTTTCATATAAACTGATTGATATTACAAAGCCCAATCTAACAGCTATAATTTTGTGTAACACAAAATTGGCACAAATACACAACTGTTATTCCTAAGCAGGATAAAGATGGAAATCAAAGACATCGCTACAATATTCTACTCGGTGAAATTGTTGTTGAACGCATAAAATGCAACCCAAACCAAGGAGAAGGTACATCCCAAAAGAATAAGGTGCATCCCAAAACAATTAATGAAGAGGGTACATCCCTAGACAAGTGGATCAAGCTACAAGAAGCATTGAAAATTAGAGATGTTTCAGTGATTTAAAAGACAATGACCTTGATACAGCCACCTCATATTCATTTTTGTTAGGACAGAAAACTGAAGTCATTGGGGATGAGACACAACACTAGTCAAGCTGTCAATACCCATCTCTAGAATAGTAAGAAATAGTAAAGAGAATAAAGCTATAGCAAAGTCTGTTCAGATTACGATTTTATTTCCTTAGATTACTTTTTTTTAAAAAGAAAAGATGATAGAAGACACACAAAAACATTTAGAGAAAAATAAACTGTATCTCAGCAAAGGCAAACATAGACAGTGGACGATGAGGAAAGAAAACACAATAGGAGGAAAAGAGTTCACTCCATAAATCAGACTTCATGTAAGCTGATACTATGGATCTGATACTAAGTGCAGAAGCCTTTTTCTTTCTGTCTCAATGACTTTGTCCAATAAAAGTTGAAAGAGCACTACCTTGATATTTCCTTTCCACAATAGTTGAAGAAAATAGAACATCAGAAAAAACAAAATAGAATATCAAAAAAACAAAATGGCAATCATCCAACATGATAGAAGCTTTGTGTAGACCTGATTTATAACAATGTGGATGTCTCCATTCTACTAATGAACAATATGCCTCATACAGATCAATCAAATGTGGTGAGTTCGTTAGAAGATAGATGGTCTAAAAATAAATAGAGTAAGACACCTAAAATGACTTTGCACACAAGATACTAAATCTGGAAACCATTTAAGCTAAGATACCAAATCTGGGAATGTAAGCAGCATGTTAGATGGGTTTTTTTTTTTTTTTTCAAAGAAACATGAACCTTCCATCCTTCTAGTGCCATTTTGTAGACGTCAAAATATGCAAATGGTTAGTAAAATCACAAACCGACATGATAGACATGAACATCTTTATGAAATATTACATTTAGTTAAACATGCTAAGACATTGAACAACAAAGAAAACTAAATAAAGCATATAAACATGAATGGAAACTTATTCCATAGTGGATTGGTGCTAATTTGTTGTGTAGCAAGCAACCCTTTCCCAATCCATTATAAGAAAAATATTCCAAGATGATAAGATGATGATAGTGATTTTGTGATGAAGAGCAAGATTAGTTCTCACATGTAGAGAGTAACCTTGCATAAAATGTGTTGTTGTGTTGTCGAATTTTTGTTGTAGTTGTTTTGGAGAAATTATTTGCATTTTATAGATTCAAGGTTGGAAGAGAGAGCTTTTGATGAAAGTGGGATCATTCATAATCCAATGACAAGATGCCACTTGTCAAGATTTGAGAGAGTGAGGAATGTGCAAGTCTTGGCCAATGTGCCAATTTCAAAGTTGAATTTGGATGAAAAGACATGTTTAGGGGGGATGAAAGATGCATTAAATGTCAAGTTGACTTGTGCAAGGGACATGTAAGAGAATGTGTAAGAGCATTTAATGCTTTGTTGGAAGGGACAAGTCCTTTGGAGGGAAGATTCAAATTGATAGAATATTCCATCTTGATGCCTTTTTGAAAGTAATTAGAAGAATTAATAAATCAAAGAAATGATTTATTGGTGCAAGTGGGTGGGTTAGTTGAGAGTTTAGATTTGAATCAAGTTTAGTCAAAAGTTGAAGAATGGATAATTATGTTTAGAGGTTAATTAATTTAAATTAATTAACTTGGAGGATTTTAGGAGTTTGATATTTAATTAAATAATTTTTATTTATTGAATCAAATGAGAAGGACTTAAGGACTTAATAAAATAGTTTGATTTATTTAACTAAGCATGATGAACCTTAGGGAATTAATCAATAAATTGTTTTAGCTGATTAATAGGAGAATTGGATGTTAATTAGAGCGGGATGCATGATGTTAGTTTTGCATGTCTACAAAAGAAAGCATAACAATGACAACAACCTGAAATTTCCTATATTATGCTAAGAGCCCCAAATAGATAATGAAATGCAATGCAACAAAGGAATTCAATAAATAAGAATCATATAATGTAATTCCCATGCTTGCTTGATTCATCTCCATTATTCTTCTCAACTTTTCTTTAAATTGCTTCAATGCCCTCAAATTGTGAGTATACAATTATTATCCTGTAAGTATTTTGATAGAAAAAATTTGAAGATTTTGGTTACCGAAAATAGAATTGAAAAGCTTCTTTTATAGTAGTTTCACAAATTTGACGATTGAGATTGACTTGAATTTGAATGGTCCAAATCGAATGTGAGGATCTGATTTCATAGTTAACTAACTTGATCGATTAGTTTGATTGAATAGTTAATTTATTTGATCGATTAGTTTCAAGAGCTGTAACTGAGAGAATGTGTGAGTCAAAAGGAGGTGACAGATCAATTAGGTGAGTGAACTGAGAGAGAGTGTTAGTCATAAGTGGAGAGAATAATGCATGAGAAATTTAATTGAAAATGTAGGAGACATGTGCTCAAATAGAATAATTAATTATTAAATTAATTCCTTTCTTTTGTGGAGGAAGTTGTGTGTACATGATTAAATAGTTGAATGAACTATTTAATTTATGGAGGCACTTTAGTGAGAAGATAGAATTAATTAATTAAATAAATTTATGAAACTTATTTAATTAATTAAAAGAAGAGATTAGAATTAAATGATGTAATTAAATAAATTTAGAAAACTTATTTAATTAATTAGAGAAAATTGAATTTTAAGTTATAATTAAATGAATAAAATCATTTAATCATTTTTCCGGTATCTTGAATTGATGATGAAAAATGTAGTCATAGGCCTAAGCCATTTTTCAATGTCTATACAATGCATTTGTATTTTCAATGATTGACAGTTATTCAAGGGTATCTCATTTTTGTTTAAGCCTTGTGTTAAGCCTAAATCATTTGCAAGGTCGACAAGGGTTATGTTGATAGAGGGATTTTATTTTGGGTGCTTTCACATAGTTATTATTGTGAATTTATAACTAGAATTATGTAGAGAAGTATTGCATGCAATGTGCAAAATAGTGGATTGGATAAACTAGTATATTTAATATTTTTAAATATTCCAAGTAAATGAGTCTTTAGGATATGGAATGTATTAGATTGAAAGGGAAAAATTTTATGTAGTGAAACAGAGAAACCCTTTGTAATGTATTTTATTCATGAATGAAAATTGTGTTGAAAAGTCATGTCAGTGAGACAAAGATTGACCTTTAATAGTGAGGCATAAATTGTATCCAATGAGACTTTTCCAGTGAGGCATTTTGTAGCCAGTGAGTCTTTACTAGTGAGGCTTTGTAACTAGTGAGGTTCTTTTTCCAGTGAGGCATTCTATAGTCAGTGAGGCTCTATAGCTAGTGAGGTTCATTAAGCCAGTGAGGCATTTTTCTGAGTGGTTTTTTTATCCCTAGAGGGTTTTCCACTCATGAAAATCATTTTGTCATGGTTCTTTTGTATTTGAATTTATGATCTTGTTGTTTTCTTATTTTATATTACAAAAATTGCATTTATATGTCGTTAAGACTGTAAATCTATTACTGCATTTGATTAAACTCTTGAAACATAACTTATATTGTTTTCAAAGAGTTTAAATGATCTTCAAATATTAGGAAAAATGTATTTTTTTGTTAAGACATTGATTCATCCCCCCCTCTTAGTGTATTTCATACTCCAATAAGTTGTATTAGAGTCATACCCTTGCATAAGTGTAACCAACTTAAGGGGTTTCTCGTAGCGGATTACATTGGGCAAGAGGTATATAAATAAAGTTTCTAAAAAGGAGAAAGGTCTACATCAAAAAAAGGAGAAGACAATTTTTTTTTTCAGATTGATGATGAAGAAGTAGACCTCTTTGTAGGTGAAGATGACTATGATGAATAGGAGTGTGAGGTTTATATAGAAGGTGAACTCTTGTGTGCTCTAGATACAGTTAAGCAACTCAAAAAAGAGAATAAGAGACTAGAAGATCAACTTCGACAAGAAAAAGGTACTTTCAAATTTTGCAAAAGTTTCTTTAGATATTGAAGATTCCAACAAACTAATTATTAGTCTAAAGATAGAAATAGAATAAGCCAAAAGGGTAGTTAATTTTACAAAATTCGATCTTGAATTCAAAACTAGTAAGTGCCTAGAACTAGAGTTAGAAATAGTTTCTTTGAGAAAGGAATTGGAAAGGCATATTCTAAGTTGCACAAGAATCTTTAGTTTGAAAAGAGTGTTGAATGTTTAAATCACATGTTTAAAAGAAAAAAAAACTGTCATAATAATACTATATGCCTAGGATATGAAGAAGGGTAGACTTCTAAAGTAAATAATACACCAAGGAAGAAGATAGATTTGGGCCATCATGCTGTTGCTCTTGAAGATAAGACAAAAGATAAAGTTGTTTATGTTGGAAGAAGAACAAAAAATATGACTTGAAGGCCTCCACCTTTCCAGCAATACCATTCAATAAGGTACAAATATTCTCATTTTCATGGTTATTGCTATTCCTATCATATTTATGGCCATAGAGCTAGAGATTGTAAAACTTATACAAGAAATGATGTTCCTAGTTTTTCAAGAAAATATGTTACCATTAACCCTCTTGTTGGGAATAATATCACATGTTTCAAGTGTCATAATTTTGGGCATAAGGCACAATTTTGTAGGAATAAATTGAAGAAATCTAGAGAAAATACCTTGAGCAACGAAAATAAAAATCCTATACAAGTTTGGAGAAGAAAACAAAGTCAAGAAGAAGGAAAAACTAATCTTGTGCATACTGCACAAGTAACATCTGTAAGTGCATAAAAAGGAGCTTGAAAATAGGGGGAGGTAATAATTGGCTTATCATTTTGCCCCAAGGAGTTGAAAAAGACTTACATAAGCATCTTAGTATAACCATTATGCATGACAAGCTATAGATTTCAATGTTATTTGTACAACCATTATGATTTTGCTCAGCATTGTGTGCCATAATTATTAGACAATTATATGTGTTCATCTCAGAATGTAAGTTTACTTCATCACTATTGTCTTACAATAGCACAATGCATTGACCATGTCTATTAGTTGTTGGTGTTTGCATCTTTTTGTAGTGATAGTTGTCAAAATAGTTATATTGATTTGAATTCTGATCTTCATATTTCAGATTGCAACATAGTGTATTGAAGTTTCTTTCAAAACCTAAATCATTGATTATGTGTATCAAATGCAAGAAGTGTCCAAGGGGGAGTATAGCAGTTGGTAGATCTAATACAAGATTCCAAATCCTATCTCAGATCACCCATAATGTCAATAATAGAAATATCTATTGGTGCTATCATGTTTATGCTATGCTTGTCAAGTTTGGTAAAAGGTCATATATTATATGACTTGTATATGAAAAATGTTAGACAAGATAGACAAGGCCTATAAACTTTGTATGAAACATAGATATGTTATCTAATGGAATGCAATTTGAAGAGTTTTTCATGTTGGAAAAAGAGGTTCATGAATTTTTCAAAAAGCCCTTGATAGAAATAAAAATATCATTCATGTTGTCTTAAAATATTGCTATAGTCATGTTTATGATTGTACTGTCATGGTTGGGAAATGTATACCATATTGTTAATGCCTAGTCTACCATTCAATGATAGTCCTTGTGGACAGTGATATATATAGTGCAAGGAGATGTATGTGGCACTAAAATATTTTGAAAAAGAGAGAACATATTTTTTTGCATGGTCTTGAATTTGATTGAAGAACATTCACTTTCTTAGATAGTTATTTCTTGGAAATATCTCCTTGTGAATTGGTATATTTTCATTACAATGAATGAAAAATCTCTTTGATAGTATACATGTGCTAGTGTGTTGTGTTGGTTGATGCAAAGTTTTTATATGTATTGAGGGTTAGATATTTAGATGTTCATAGAGATTATTGTGCTAATAGTCTTGGTATACATACCATCATGGTGATAGTTTATACAAGAGAAGTTCATAAGTTTATGTTTACACATTATTGGTACTAAGAAGTAATGTGGGATACCTTGTCTAATGGTGAACAATATTTGTGATGATTTGAATATTTACTGACATCATTCTTCACTATCATAGTGGACATTAAGTTATAAGCTAGAGACAATGCATATTAAGTAACCTCATGACTATAGTGATTGTAATTCTTTATATGGAGCTCATTTTTAGGGGGAATAAATGATTTACTTTGTAGGATCTGGTATATCGTGTTTATTGTCAACAATACCTTGTCGATACTTATGCAAAGTTCATGTTATCGATGCATTATCTTGAATTTTTGTAATCTTCAAAGAGCTGCTACAAGTATTGCTACATCTCAAGATATTGAGGGTTTGATTTTGAAGAACCTTACATGTAAAATATTCTTAGATTCTTTCTCACAAAGATATTTGTGCACATGGCTTGTTGCATTTATTTCACATTGATGTTGATACTCATTGCATATTCATCTCTGTTAGTTGGGATGGCAGAATTTTTCATTTCTATCAAATAGTCCACAGTGTGATATGAATCATGTTATTGTGCTTACTAATTTTCATACTCTTCTCATGGCTTGAAGGCATTGCATTTTATAAGGCTTGGTCAATTGGAATCTTGCTACAAGTGGCTCCTCTATACAGGTTACATGATTGGTGGCTCTTTGTTGGTTTTCAGTCACTTGAGCATGCATTCACTTGAAAGTTGTCTTGGCAAGTAGTTTCTTCACACTACTTTAATCTTGGCAGTAATTTGGTTGGAAAATTACATAATTTTACTTTACAATTTTTTTTTGCATTTGGATGGTCATATCTTCGACAATGGTGATTAGAATAAATGACAGTGGATTTTTTTGTGATTGACATTTGGTTTTGATGACAGTGATGATATTTCAATACAACAAGATGGTATATTTCATGCACAGGTTGATAAGGCGGTTGATACTCATGCTTCTTGATATGCTCATTTCTTGACATGCTCAAGCTTCATTTGCAGTATTATCTCTTTGAGTGCAAGGTTTTAGGGGGATTTTTCATGTATATTCTACACCCATGGGTTATATTTTAAGTGTAGTGGCATCTTGGTTCAGTTTTCATGCTATGGCAGTCCTATGTTTCATTATGTAGTTCTCCATTTTTCAGATTTATTTATTCAGATCTGATGTTGTTTTGTGTCCATGTGTAAGAAGATTGGTGTTCTTGGGAAGGTACTTGGTGGTCTTCTGATGTTTACCCACCCCTTTGAACTTTGGAATTGTTTTCAAAAGGGGGAGAAAATTTTAGATATAGAGATACAGATTCAGATTTTCATTTCATTATAGTGGTATAGGTTTAGATTTACATTACAAATCAGTTTTGGCATACACTATATATTGGTTTATTGCTGAGTTCATTTGGTAATCATATGATGATGAAATTACAGTGCATTGGTGATCATATTGATTTCATTTTGTGGAAGGTTTGAGATCAATGCCAAAGGGGGAGTTTGCTGACCCCTTTGACATTGATTTTGGTATTGATGTCAAGCATTGTTTTTGGCATATATTCTCAGGGATTCTACATTTAATGGTCATCATGGTCTAGTTTGGGTTGGTTGTATGATTTATTTGACACATATCGACAAGTGAGATACATATTCAGGTGATATATGTTTTGCATACATGTGTGGTATTCATTGAAGACTTTTGATTTGGTTATAAAGGAAACATATATTTTATGTGTTTTTGAGTGACACTGACATTGGTGTTTGTGACAGTATATGGGGAAAACATATTTTGTATACATACAATTGATGTTTTTAAATCTTAGATTCTTGGATTATATATTTATCATTGATCAATTTATTGATCAATGATTTATATTGGTCATGGCACATTGATTTTGATAGTTGGTGATTATTGGATATCATTGTATTTTCTAAGGCAGCAATAGTGATTATAGTCTTGGATTTCACTTAGCACTAGGTGCCATTGAGACTTAGACCTACACAAGTGTTATAGTTTTTTTTTAATAAACATGCAAAAATAGACAAAACATAATTTGATAAAGGCCGACATAATGATATTTGGGTTTTTTATTTGTAAAGTGATAAAAGACATAAGGAATTGTCTCGATATCATTTAACCTTAAAGTTAATCATTTGCAAAAATTGAAAGTAGTTGAGATGGTCGAGTTAGGGAATGAAGAATTTGGTAGGAAAGTTAGGGTTTGGAGATATTATTGTTTGCAGTCATCATGATTCAAGATGGTTCAGCCTGATGTGATAATTCTTAGGAATATGACTTTAATAGGTTTTTTTTTAATGTATATTGTTTTTTTGTCGACCTTTATTATGCAATGCATATGTTTTTTTAATGGCTATCAATTATTTAAGGGTATCTCTCTCTTTTTTAAGCCTTGTGTTAATCCTAAATCATTTGCAAGGTTGACAAGGGTTATGTTGATAGAGGTATTTTATTTTCGGTGCTTTCACAAAGTCATTATGATGAATGCATAAACAAAATTTTGTAAAGAAATTTTGCAAGCAATGTGCAAAATAGTGGATTGAATAAAGTGATATATTTTATATTTCTAAAGATTCCAAGTGAATAAGTCTTTAGGATATGGAATGTATTAGATTTAAAGGGGAAAATGCTATGCAGTGAAATAGAGAAAGACTCTGTAATGTATTTTCTTCATTAATGAAAATTGTGTTGTAAGGTCATGTCAGTGAGACAAAGATTGACCTTTGTTAGTGAGGCATAAATTGTAGCTAGTGAGGAATTTTGTAACCTATGAGGCATTTTGTAGCTAGTGAGGATTTGTAACTAGTGAGATTCTCTTTCAAGTGAGGCATTTTGCAGCTAGTGAGGCTCTATAACCAGTGAGGTTCATTAAGCTAGTGAGGAATTTTTACGAGTGGTTTTTTATCCCTAGAGCGTTTTGCACTCATCAAAACAACTATGTCATGGTTATTTTGTGGTTGCATTTATGATCTTCTTGTTTTCCTATTTTATATTACAACACTCATATTTATATTTTGTTAAGAATCTACAAATCTATTATTGCATTTGATTATACTCTTGAAATAAAACTTATATTTTTTTTAAAGTGTTTAAATGATCTTGAAATATAAAAAAAATGGATTTGTTTGTTAAGACACTGATTCACCCCCCTCTCATTGCATTTCGTACTCCAATAGGTATGCACCTTGTAGACCTAGTGTGTGTTTCTCATCTAGCCTTCAGGACTCACCTAGTGTATATCGAACTACACTAGCCCTAGTGAGCGTATTTTCATTTCCACTAAGCATAACACAACTTGCTTGCAAAGTGGAATAATGTAATCATATTTTATGGATGTGGTATAATTCAACTTGCTAGTTGATATAGGCTTTTTGCTTTCAACATTGCATGATTGTGTATCTTGTCATAAAGAATATATCTTACACATCTTGTGTGTCCCTTTGTCCTTATGTTAGTTTTCCATGGGATCTTAGATCTTGGGGGCTTGATTAACCTTTTTAATCTTTTTCATTGTATCTTTCCAACATTTGTATACTTGGACATCTCTTGAGCAATATTTGTGTAATTTAGTTTGAGTTTGAGCATAAGATCGCACTCTTACTAAAGTGGGGGAAAAATGTAGTGTAGGAAATTTTATTCCTTTACAATTTCACACTATGTTTCGCTCCCTTAATTTATTGGAATTAATGAAGCTTATAATTTCACAAATTATGCATTCTAAAGCCTTATTTTTCTCATTTTCTAAAAGGGAAACCTATATTTAATTAATGCAATTAATATTTAAACACCCCAAAATGAATGTGTCCTAGAATTTTGCGCCATCAAAATGAATGGGCCCTCCTTAAGTCCTAGGTCCCAAATTTTAATATGTTTTTGGTGGTATGTAAATGATTCAAATTTCATATGCAATTATTGACTTTTGGAATCTAATTTTTTGGAAGTTAGATAGAAACCTATAAATACATAGTCTTTTTATCATTTTAAATCTAAGGATTAGTTAAAAGACTTCGTGTGAGAAAAATATAACTGTCAAGAGCATTCAAGAGAATATTTTTTTTCATTGTTGCACAAACCAAGAGCCTATCATCATTTTCAAGAATATGTGTGTTCATGTCATCTTGTGAAGGATAATATGCATTGTCGATCCTAAAGCATCCAATCATTCAAGTATCCAACAAATAAATAAAAATAAGATATGTTTCCTGAGTTATGTGTGTGATTTCAATACTCTAATGGAAGCCATTAAAGGTTTGGTGAGTTGTAGCAAGCAAGTTTTCATTCATAATTCCTTCCATTTATCAATTTTGATTATCTTTCAATCAAGGTTTGATTACCAAACATGGGGTTTGACTAAGGTAAACCACTATTCAAAAAAAATTATCTCTTTGTATGTGCAGATTATAGGTTGAATAAAGACTAAAAATATCTCAAGGAGAAATTTTTCAACATTGCATAAGTTGTCACTATTGTTGTCAAGCCAGGAAAAATTAATTTTTGATTTTATTTTTGAATTTCCAATAGTGGAACCAGTGTAAAAATAAACCTAAGATCCAATACCTGCGGATTGTAAAAAAAAAATTGGACACCTTGTCTAGGATCCATTCACCCTAGGGTGAACCTGTTCTCCAATAGTGCTTAAAAAATAATTTTTATGCCAGGTACATGTGTCCAGACACTTCTCAAATCTACCTAAAAATTGTCAATATGATTTTTTAGCTTTGAGAAATTATATTTAATCATCTAGATCATATTGATCATTAGATTTAGTTTCATCAAATCATTTCCATTTTATTTCAAATCCTACTATCCTAAGAAACCTAGAGATTCAGGTCTGATTGGCTCACCTTAGGGTTGAATTCAACCTCTACATCATGCAATCTCTTAGTTTCAATGACCTTTTGGGGAAGAGGGACACCATTAGTTCCTATGTTCTTTGAATGAAGGACCTAAGACACCCTATTTTCTATTCCCCTTTTCCCACAATTTCACTAAATATAACCCTAATCAAACCCTAGTTTATCCCTAAATAAAACCTAACCTAAATTGAACCTAACCTTGTTTGTAATCAAAACCTAACCCTAAATGAACTTTAACCCTAATTGTAACCCTAATTAAATCATAAACCTAATCAAACCCTAACCATGATTGAACTATTACCCTAATTGAACCCTACCGATAATTGATTCCTAAGTGTAACCCTTATCCTAATTATAAAACTAAACCTAAGTATAACCCTAATTTTAATTTTATGCCTAATCATAATTCTAGCCCTAAATTAATTTTTGATTTCAGTGGGTGCAATGTATGATGAAAGTAATTTAAATAAATCGATTTGCTTAAATCAAATGTCACATTTTCTAATGTAACTTATTTTTTGGGGGGAGTGACAGTTTTCATAGGTGGATTAGATATGACTTAAGAGGCATGCAACCTGAAGAAAATTAATTATTCTATGTGATCACTAAGTTGAAAGTGTTAAAAACTAAAAAAAATATGCAATGAATTCCTATGAAAAATCACCCCAATGGTACCCAAATCCATGAGCACATAACCCAGACAATCTACAAAAAAAAACAATTTGAAGAAGGGGAAGGTCAAAGATTTTTAGGAATTGGAACATAATCATCTTTGGTATTGGAAGTTGGATGGAACTGCATGTATGTTATTTCCCAATGACAATGCACAAATAGTCATCTTTTCTTATGTCCTAGGAATTCAAGTTGAAGTAATCAAATTCCACTAGTTTTACCTTACACTTTAATCACTCGATAAAAGTTGTTGCCTTCATCAACCCATCAAAAATTAATCCTAGATTAAATGATCATTGACTCTTTTGGTGGTAATAGTAGTATTTTCATCAGCTAAGCCACCTTAGGAATATTAAAGGTTGTTCTATTGGTGCTTGGTGATCCCTTCTTTCCTACTGTAAATACAATAACCCATAGAAGAATAAAAAGAAAACTATTTAGGCCATTAAAAAAAATCATCTTGAATATCACTCATCTAAATATAGATAAATCAAAATAGAGAGATGCATACCCATGAATATTCAAGGCATCTAAAAATTTAAACATTAATTTAAAGTTGTTGTTGACCTTGAAGATCTTGAATAATATCCTCATTCTTTTGTTCTACTTTCGGCTGTGAGAAAATACTAGTCGTCAGATTTATGAGTATGAAAAACACATTTACAGGTGGAAGGTAGAGATATAAGGGTGAAACCCTAAACAAATGGAATGTGGTACATTGTTGAAATTGTTGATTACAACTTGAATGTCAAAAAAAATAAAGGACCTACAACATATAAATCACACAAAAGATATCATTTAATGGGCTACCAATAATGTCAATGAGAAAAATGGGTAGAGTTTCGAAGAAAAATTTATGAAAACCTTACATGCCAAAATTTAGGAGGTCTACTAGAAAAAGGACACTAGAGTTTGAAAACTCTTTCCCACCTCACTCGGTCAACAATGTCTAACATTTGGACAAAATTCTCTCAGTACAAGTTTAAAGATTTAATTTAGGCTTGTAACAAGGATATTTATTTTTAGCTTTCAAAGTGTTTAAAGGGGGAGGTGAAATTCATTTTTTCCTTAGTTAAAAATTTGTAAAAGAGGAGTCATATTTTTATTTTCCAATGAATTTAGCAAAGGGAAAGTGTTTATAAGGGAGGTAAAAAATTCCATAGTTAAAATTTTGTAAAAGAGGTTCATTTTTTTTTGAATGAATTTGGAAAAGGGGTTTTCTTTTTTCATTTTACAATAACTTGCAAACGGAAGTGGGAGTTGTAATTTTTTATTTTTCTTTTATTGATGTTTGCAAGACATAACTTAATCTATTTCTTCTTAATACAGCTGATGAAAATAAACTTATAGAACTCAACAAAAAATAAGTTTGTTAATGCACTCATATAAAGCCCATAAATATTGAATGTGTGTTCCAAATAGAGAGAATTTGTGAAATTTTTACTTAAACTAAATTATAAAGTGTAATGGGGGTTGTGTATAGCCTTGATTTGACATCACACTTATGGATCCTGATGATTTAACATCACAACAATGTCTCCTCATGATTCTCACCTCATGTGAGTGTGAGTTGGAGCACACCCTTTTTAATTTTCTTATACATCTCTACATTCCTTACACACTCTTTATTTTAGTTGGTATTCTTATTAACTTAGCATAAAGGGAAGACTGTGATGTGTTATTCTAATGCTTCTTTTTATGAAGTAGTGGTGGAATCCTCTTTGTAGGAGGCCTGAACCTTCTATCTTGATCTCTAATATGGTGGATTATTTCAATGGATCACATTTTGAGATTCTAGTACTCCTAATCATAGTACTATCTATATTTTTCAACTTAATAGAGTTTGATTGAATTTGTGTACATTGGTTGAGTAATGAACTCATATGTTCGCTCATATAGTGGTTTGTATATCTTATCCTAATCCACATTTCTTGGAGATTTTTTGATTCTAGTAAACACTAGTTCATCATCAACAAATTTTAAAACTTCTACACATTTCAGGAGTTCTTCATCATGTTCTTATCATCAAGGGAGATCTTTTTAGAAGGTCTCAAATCCTTCTAATTCTCTTTCTTGGAGAGAAGTTTTGTTCCCACTAGGTTTTCTCCATTTTCTCCATTTTTGAGAGAACGCATTGTACATAGGTACCTAACATGGCCTCTAGTTGGGACCTATTTCTATATATTTGCACTTTTGTGATCTCCCGAAGTATCACATAAGGGGGGGTGTTAGAATGAATAATTTATCTAATCACAATACTTAATTGTACTTAGGTTAATGAGGTTAGACAACATATTGTCTAAATAAATGTGCAACCTTTTAGACCTATAGAGGTTACCAAGTTATTTGGTAAAGCTCATGTGCTACCTTTTTGTGGTATGAAGACTTTTCATCTCACATTAAAGGTCAGTCATCACTTGGCATCAAGGTTGATGAATTGGTCAAATAGTTTGTTGGTTTGTACACCCCAAGTGATCCTAAGGTTAGCACCTATAGGACACTTGTCTACTCATTTGTACATCTTCATGGGGAACTTATCAATCTACATCATAGGTGGATTGCCTCTTCCTTGTCTATATATTAATTTTGGTCACCTAAATACAATAATGCATATTGTTCATTGTGTTGGTTTCTCATCTCCTAGATTTTCCTAATTCTTATACAGGTCAGATTTGAAGGTTTCAATAAGTGACAAATAAAAGGAAATATGAGTGTAAAAATGCTTTCCTAAATGAAAATGAATCGGGAGAGGGATGCAAAAAAATTCTTTCAAATCTTTATTCTATTACAGTTTCTAAGAACACGCATGCATTAAGATTAAATTTCAGATTTTAACCATAAACACATAACACAAAATTTTACATGGGAAAACGTTGTTGAGAAAAAAACCAAAGACCAAAGAAGATCAATTGTATTACAATAGTTAAAAAATTACATACAATGTGTAGAGTTTATGCTCTTGTAGGTGTAGTTTCACAATGTTGCAATTCTAGAGTGATTCTGATATCATAACATCATACAGATAATACAATAACAAATGAACTAACTATAACATAGAAAAATGTATCCTTGGAAATTTTCAAGCTCATTTGGGTCTTTTTTCTAGTTTTTGGCCTAATTTTTCCTAGATTTAATGTTGTAATGTGGTCAACACATTCACATTAGGTCTTGGAACCTTGTAAATCAATAAGAACTTTATAATGTCTTATAAAGGTGTTGTGAAGTGTTGTAACACACTTTCACACTTTCACTTACCAAGCCTTATTTAAAAGTGTTGTAAGGATTTGTAATAGACTCTCACTTAAGTGTGTTTCAAAGAATAATCTCGTTAAACATTATTAAATACACTTTAATTCTCAACACCCAATAAAATTTCCCTGGTGGGACCGAGTCGCCACTTGTAGTGACTTAGTCCCATTTGTCATTAAAATTATTTTAAAATTCTAGGAGGATATTATTCTCTAGACCTTGAGGTTGGCCTGTGATGAGGTATTTTCGGGAATTAGGGCATAATTATGTATAAATATAAGTTTTTCTTCTCATTTTTTAATCTCTAAGACCTAGAAGCCCTAATTTAATCTCTCCCATCTTCATTAATCATTCATCATTCATCTCAAGTCAAGCAAGCTAGGGTTTTGGCATTCTAAGTCATCAAGAAGCATTTAAAGGAAGGTTCTTCATCCATTGTTGTAGAAATTCAAGAGCTATCTTCATGGAAAGTTTCTAATTCCTTCATTTCATTTTCGTGCTTCCTCTAATTTCTTCATTTGGTTTAATTACCTAAAAAGGGTTTGACCAAGGCAAACCCCCATGCCCTAACATTCACATTTCTCTTTCTCTCTTTGTGTGATTGTAGATATGAGTACTTTGAAGGCTTGAACATCATTGAAGTATAGGTTACAAAGTTGTTGAAGACATCTCCTTTTTCGCATATCCAAAATATCCAGAAAAAGTCACTTACAGTGTTGAAAATCAAGGTTTCGGATCCAGGCACCTAGAGGAATAGAAAGTGAAACCGAGAGCTTCAGATTCCACTTTTAGATTTTTAGAAAATTCAAAGATGACTAAGTCAAAATTAGTGGTGAATTAGTCCCACTCCACATGTTTTTTAGATATTTTTGTAGATTCAAATACCCATTTGACTGAAACGGGTTTCAGAACAATTTTCCAGTTCTGGGACTAGGTCACCCAAAATGGTGTAAGTGTTCTAGTAGGCCAGAATTCCAGAATCAACAACATCTCCAGTATTCGTTCTAGTCTACAACACATTGAAAAGTGCACACCTTCTATTTCGTAGATTTTTTTTTAGTTTGGTTTGCACTTCTAGGTCATTTAGTATATGTTTGCATACTACATTGTGTTTTCAAGAACTTTGCATGTTCCATGTTTACACTTGGTGGTAAACACCTTTTATCATTTTTCAGCCCCTAGAACTCTCCCTTTGAGATATTTCAATCTCCTTTGTATTGAAATCTCAAGGATTTGTTCTTGAATGAAGTGTGGATCTTTGTCTCTCTCCTTTTAGGTGCAAAACCCTAGAGGTGCAAGAGGTGAAAAAAATCTATAGTTCACTAAGGAATTAAATTCATAAATATCCAATATGGCCACATAATTTTTCCCTATGTCATTTCCATAGCCTCTACATCCATGCAAATTGTAACATAGAACATGTATTGGTTCAAGTTGTCCACAAAAGAATCCTCCCAATCGTACATTGACATGCATGAACATTCAACCAATATGCAATGAAATGCAACCAAATGCAAGATATAAATCACCATAAATCATGCAACAATAAAGATAGGCATCCACCATAAGAAAATCAAACTTTTTTCCAATTTACAACTCACCTGCAACTCCTAGTCACTATGAGTGACAACTTAGTCTTGAAAAAGAAAATTTCCCTTCCTAGATTTGGTCAATAAGGTCAACTAATACCACATGGAATCATGGAACACTTTTGAGATGCTTCTCACAATATTCTTTGCTCAAAGTTCCCTCATGATGACAAGTGTCACCCTTCCTTGCTCCCTGTGCTCATACAAAGAAATATACTGACTGCAGGTCCCGAAACTCACCACACTAACACTTGGCATCCAAGCGCTCCTCCTTGGAAAATTTTCAAATTCCTTTTCCCAAAATGAGTGCCCAAGTTACAAGTGGTACTCACTCATGACACAAGTTGACTAGCCAACATACCCCCTATAAAATAGGAAACTTCCAAGTGGCTCCCACTTCCTAAAAATAGGAACTACTTAATCCAGTAAAATAGGACCGAAGGTTGAGACACCAATTCCTAACATTCTCCCACTTTTCAAGGACCTTCAAGAGCTACTATAACACTTCTCAAGTCGAAAGGCCCATAGAAATGGCACACAATCTGAACTTCTCTATGATCACTAGCTTCATCAGTGCATCCACAAAATTCACCAAAGTTTCCACCTTTTCTAGGTTCACCTTTCCATCTTCCACCATATCATGAATAAAATAGAACAACATATTAATGTGGTTTATTCTGGCATGGAAAGTAGGATTCTTCACTAAACATATAGCACTCTAGCTATCACAACATATGATAATTTTTCCTACAACAAAATCAATATTCAAACACAATCTCTTAAGACAAATGACCTCTTTGCAAGAATGAGTAGCTTCCATGTACTCTATTTCAGTAGTGGACAAAGTGACCACAACTTGTCACTTACTAGTGGATCTTCTACTATCATTGTCACCCACCCAATCAGAATCCACATATCCATGGATTCTCATTGAATGTTGAGGTCCAGAAGGATAACCATGAAAAATTAGGGCATATGCAGAAGTACCCCACAAGTACCTGAAAAACCCTCTAAATTGCATCTCAATGCACCCATCCAGGATTAGCCATAAATTGACTAAGAAATCCCACTGCTTCAAAAATGTTTGGCCTAGTAGAGACCATAGCATACATCAATCTTCCAAAACCACTTGCATAATGGACTCTATTCATGTCCTTTATGTTGGTAGGATACTTTGTATAATCCTTCACAGCTAGCATTGTCCCTTGCATAACTAGAACACCAACTTTTTGTAGGTAGTCATGTTGAATCTCTCCAAAATAGAGTTCACATACTTGATTTGGCTTAACCCAAGATTTCTATTAGCTCTATCTCTTATGATCTCAATCGTGAATATACCTCGCTACACCTAGATCTTTCATCTCAAACTATGCTGACGACTAAGACTTTAAATTTGAAACCATTCTTTCTTTATTCCTAATAAATAATAGATCATCCACATACAAGACAGTAATGCGAATGCAACCATTATCATTCTTTTAATAGAGATAATGGTCAGATTTGGATCTCAAAAATCTCAACGAAAGCACATGGGTATCAAAATTATGGTAACACATCCTAGGAGACTTCTTTAGACCATACAAGGATTTTCTCAACCTGAAAACTAGATTCTCTTTCCCTTTCACAATGAAATGCCCAGGTTATGAAATTAAATTTCCTCCTCCAAATCACCATGAAGGAAAGTTATCTTCGTATCCATTTGCTTGAGTTAAAATTCATAATTTTTTGTAAGTGATAATAATAATCAAATGTATGTCAGCTTCGCAACAAGAGAAAAAGTATCCCCATAATATATTCCCTCAACTTAGGAATATCCTTTCACAACTAATCATATTTTATGCTTCTCAACACTACCATTAAGACCCATTTGCATCTAATAGTCTTATTTCCTTCAAGAAAAGGTACCAAATCCCATGTAGCATTCTTTTTCAATGCCACCATCTCTTCCTTCATGGCTTCTATCTATGCATATTCATCATGCACACTATTAGGAAACTTGCAGCCATTGTATGACAATTTCCACATAGCCCAAAAGAGATAACAATGCACATAAGTGCTGAAAATCCACATGCAAGAGAATAGACAACATACCCATCAAATATGATACAAGATATACCCTAGGGAAACCCTCAAGAGGGAAAAACCCAACCTCCAAAATCATCCATATTTCATCATATTATTCAGAAATAAAGCAATACAAGAGTTATAATGAATAACTCTAAAGCATCAAGCCCTCTAATGCATTCCCATGTGTTCAACCATGAATCCACACATCCCATGACATCCTTCAAAAATTTACTCTCAACAAGAATCAATGATGATAGCCAAACCACTCAACCCAATCTAAACCACTACACATGCATGTTTTCTTTTATAGAAACAAGCTCACTTAAAATACAACTAGTGGTAAGGTGAAACCATGTACCAAAAAGCCATATTAATAGAAAACCACTAACCCCTTATTTAATATTGGGTACTAAGACATTACTTTATTTAATATTTCCCCAGTATCAAATTATTATCACATGTCTCCCATGCACATTAAATAATAATACAATGTTAGAATACAACATCAAGTGGTCCCCAAATAATTACCCAGTGTGATTAACCACACCACCAAGGTGTATCACAACTAAATAATTATTTAATTACAAAATAATGATAAATTAATTTATGCAATGGTGTAAAAAATGATATCCCAACATTCTCCCACCTTTTTTATACATTGCATAAGGGATCAATACATGAAATACATCATCATATCCATACATGAAATCACATGAATCTCCAACATGATCTCGTGCTCCATCAAGATACCTACAATACAATAAAAGTAACCACCATCTCAATAAATAACTCCTCTCATCCTCCAATGTGCCACCTATGGAAGAAAAGGAACATGCCAAGGTGAAGATGCACCAATCCAAGTGATAACAAAGGCTCTAACCAAATTGTTGTCAGACAGAAAACCCACATGATCGGAGATAGAATCCACAACACATCTGAATACATCCAACCATCCATACCTCCAAGGTATCAACACATTAGTAAACTAATGCCAAAAACATATGTAACCTGTAAATTACAATCAAGCTCCCTATATCAAATCTACCAATGAAGAACATACAAATATAGGAACTCCCAATACATAGGTAATATCAAAGCATATCAAGTCTACCAATCAACACTATATCAAAGTGTGATAAGTAAATCAAAGCATGAAGTACCAAGAACAAAAAAAATGATCCACATATGCAACCCAAATAGCTGCATAATCTCTCACAACATTTTGCCACCATCCTCCCAAAAAATGAACATCCAAGAAGGAACCATGAAGAAAGAAACCTATAAACCATAATTTCCTTCTATCAACACCTCAAAAGTGTACTATGTTTTCAAGTATTACCTCCTAAAAACCCCAAATGAAAATCCTCAACAACATCCATAACACTCAATCTCATAGATCGAGTACAACATAAGGATGAATGTAACAATGCCAACATGGATGTAAGCCTCTCTAATAAAGAAGATCGAACTCAATGTAACCATCCCCAAATCTGGAAATCATCCCATAAAGCATCTCCTAACAATCTGTTGGACTCAAGGGAACACTAAGAGGTGAATCAGTGTTCTATAAATCTTAGCTTTATTAATCTGATATTAAAACCATTTGAACATTAAACCAAAGGAAAGATGCAAACACATAAAGTAATCATCCACAACACCATAACACAAGGATTTTTGTGTGGAAACCTTGTTAGGGGAAAAACCATGGTGGAGGTTAATCCAAAATTTGAGTACTCAAATAAAAATTTTATAAAAGAGAATGCACTTGCATTTAGGGACACTTCCTAGAGCTCACTGCTCAAAGGGAAGGCTCGCTGCCTTACAAAATTTTAAATTAAAACCATCTGAAGGTTGAATTGAGATAGTAGCATCTACTTATGCTAGGTTATAGTTTTGGTTAAGCTCATAGATTAGATTCTTGATCCTCTGTCAATTTCTGCACTTTGCTTTGCTCTGCTCTGCCCTTTTGTGCTCTTCGCGTCATAAATTCATGTACAAATGAATTTGAACTATTATCCTTCTGAATTTTTTCACCACACACTATTATACTTCATATTCCATTCATTCTTTATATCAAAATGATAAAAGTGATCTCATATATATATCCGCTATCAAGGATTTGATCATTCATATGTTGGCTTCATAAAACATTAAGTATTTTTCAACTTTCAACTAGATTCTTAATTAAATATTTATGCGCACCATCCATAGTCATCCTAAACATAGTAGGGACCCAAATAAACATATCCAAACACAAAACATTTAATTAATTAATCCTTATGTACATCCGCAATTACTATATTTGACAAGTCGGCATTCTAGCACAAATAACCAAAAGATTAGAGCACTAGATCTCCTAGATCGTACACCAATTAATGCACATCAAGATATTCCATGAATAAGGTATTAAAAATATCAAAAAACCTTTCTCTTAGATCCACAACCCAAAATAATAGTCCAGTGAGGTATTCAGATCGACATTTATGCCTTTAACCGGATGCCCTATTCTTCACTCTATTTTGGCGATGTAAACCAAAACTAGACTATGGACCAGATGAATGATTTAAGTTTCCATCAATGAAAACACTAGAATCCATATGCAAAAATTTACCCCTTTGGAACTGATGGCAACACTTAGTGAAAGATGACTAAGTGTTAGAATCATTATGAGTATGCTGCTAGACTTTACTACTCTCTCTCCCTTATGCTTTAAATTTTTTAAAAAATAGCTCCCCCTAAGATTGATGAGGCATTTTTAATTGCATTCTCTCCCCCTTTGAAATCAATGACAAATCATAGAAACCATATGCCAAAATGGACAAAAATGTGTTCAAAATATCCAAAACTTCAAAACTGATTTAAAACTTTTGAAAGAGAGTTAGAAAATTATCTTATATTTTCCTTCATTTCTCGAAAGAACTTCTTCCAACCATCTATTGTGATCCCAATGATTATGATCATGTTTTTGTTCTTAGATTTTTTTTTGAAAAATTCAATGAGGGATTCCATAATTTTAATTGCTTCCTCTAGTTTCCCACCTTTCCTTAGTATCTCAACCATCTATTCCAATCTGTATTTGGTTAGATCCTTCACCTTCCAAAAAGTGTCCACAAGTGTGTTCTTGGTGAATTGAACTTTTGTGTGCTCAGACTGTAGCTCTCAAATCATTTTCTTTATGGTGCCATCCTGATCCTAAAATATGTCAAAGATTTTTCCAATCCCATTCAACTTTGTTTCAATTTGTTCCAATTTCTCTTTGTATTTTCCAACTGCATGAGGCCAACAGATGCAATAGTTGTAGATGTTATTAGCTGTACTTATGCATTTACTCAACTCATTCATTTTATTCTTCAATTTGGTAAGTGATAGCCTAAATTGTCCCTTCAAATGTGAGATAACTTCACCTTGTTCTTTGTCTTGAGACTTAGAGTTCATTGTTTCTTTACTGCATTCAATCATTTCTTCATTTAGAATGTTTTGCAAAATTTCAAATTTGATCTTGTAGTGCTCAACATGAGCATTTAGTATACTTAGAATCATATCCCAATCTTATGATGGTCTGATAGACTTTAACTTAGTAAATTTTTGCATTCCACCTTCCTCCTAAATAAGTTGTAGCTTCTCTTTTATCAGGTCATCGAATTCTTCACTTGCCTTTGACATTTCCTTGTGGATCCTCAGTTTCTTTATTAGATTCTTCATCTGGAATAACCACAATATCTTGTTCCTTTCCTTTTCCTTCAATTCTGTGAATCTTGCATTCCAGAGGGCTATATTCAACAGTTTATTTTTCTATTTTCTTCTCTTTCTCCATGCCACCGGAAGAGGAACCAACTTCAAGTGTTCTTACCAGAAGAGAAATACCAAATGAACCACACTTTTTGAGAAAATTCTTGAAGAAAATTTCAAATTCTTGATCCCAATTAGCCAAGCTCTTAGAATATGTGTAGATTTGTTTGCAAACCGGTTCATTTAATTTCCACACCTATTGTTGATTTTTGGAAAATAATTCAATAAATACATTACTGAACATATAATTAGAGTACCAAACCTAAAAGGGTAACCTGTCTCTTTTGTTAATTGAACATTCTCCATTAACTAATTTTTAATAGTCCACATAGGTTGAAGTCGTGGCCTTCCATTATCATCTTGTGGGTGATGTAAGTAGGACCAGCCAAAGTTTCCCCTTCTTTGTTTCTGAAAAAGAATTTATATCATATTTTGTGCACAATATACTTTGTAACATGATTCTTGATTGTTGAAATTATCAGCGCCCTCTAATCTCCAATTACTCTGGATGGATTTATTCCTCGATATGTCTCCAACTTTACATAATCCGGTCAAATTTTTCATTACTTCCTTTAAAATAATGTAGGCTTTGTCTAGAATCAAAGTGTCATCATGCAATCTACTCAAGATGAATTTAACGAATTCCACATTCTCAAAGTACGGAAACTCATTCAAAATATCCAAATTCTTGTGTTTGGCTTCATTCAACCTCTTCAATTCATCGAGCAATAACAAATTTCTCATGGACCTAATCTTTCCACATTTGTATTCATCCAAAATTATTTATCCTTTGATTTGTTCCATTCTTTCTTTTGTATTGTATGTTTATCGACCGTACACCGAATTATATGGAAAATCCAAAAACAACTAAAGTACTTGATAGATTTTGAGAATTATCGATGAATCGATTTCACTGCTTTGAAATTATTCTATCGAGTTCTCTCCTTTTCTTCTTCGATGCAAAGTAACAAATGAGGTTTCCAGCTTGACTTTTATAGTTCACACACTTGTAAATGCATTTTCCCTAACTTTTTCTGGATGCTCTGTTTTCTCAGACAGCGAGAGAGAAATTCTTTTGCGAACCTATGATTCTTTGAATTTTCTTGTTAAATTTTTCAAAAACCTTTGCATATCATTAATACATATTTTTGACCATCCTTCGCATTCCGGTACCAATTGTAGATAGGGGGAAAAGGATTTTATTGAACAACCCCCCTAGGCCTAGTGGCTTGAAATTAATTTCTAGAAGAATTATCGGAAGCAAGTTCTGGTGTAGAACCATTTCCAACATCAGATTCATTCTTCCTTAACCATGTCTTCTTCATCTAATCTCTTACCTCATCTATAGTCAGTTTTCCTTTTCCTTTTCCTTTTTCATCTTTCTATATATTTTTCCTTTGTATATCAAACCTCTTTTATCCACATTTTTGTTTATGCATAATCTTGCAGTGTGACCATATTTATTGCAATTGAAGCACAAAATATTTCCTTGTCCTGACCAATCTTTCCATTTATTTAGTTTTATCTACATTGTTTAGAAATGTGTCCAAGTCTTCCACATGTAAAACATTCAATATTCCTTCTATTGACAAAGTAGTTTGACAATTTTTTGCATTCAATTCATTTATGACCAAACTTTTTGTAATTGAAACACTGACCAGAAAATGATGAATCTCTTGGTTTAATATTACTTCTACATTGATCAGCCATATGACCAAATTTATTGCAAGTAAAACAGTATCCATTAAACTTTTGAGCATTAGGTTGTCTTGCCAGATACCTTCCACCTTTGTTCATCTAGTTTCCTTGTCTAAAATTCTTTTGTCCTAATTTGGAGCTTTCTCCATTTTCATATCCAAGACCTCTCTGGTCATTTCCACTCTTCATTCCTTGAGTCATCTCATCAATCTTAACTAAACTAATCTTAAAATTCTCCTTAGATTCATTTTCCAGAGTAAGTTGATTTCCGAGAATAACAATCTTTTTTTCAAGATTTTCTCCATTATTTCTAAATTGTAGCAGCTCAATTTCCATTTGAATGAATTCTCCATTTACTTTTTGCATTCATCAGATTTCTCCTTTAAAAACTAAGCAAGGTTCTCCTCATTCTTCTTCCTTTCTTCAATATCTTTAGTTAGCTTCATCACCATAGATTCCATTTCATGTTTTAGGGAAGCATTGTCTCTTGCAAGCTTTTCACATTCTTCAATTATCTCCTTCAAATTTTGATTCAGGTGAGCATCGTCCATGTTTTCGCTCTCTTGTTTTTTAATATAGTCATGGAGATAATATCTCTTCTCCTTGGATTTAAAAATCTATTCCTTCAATGTCTGAATGAATTTCTTAGAATCCCTAAGATTTGCTTTCAATTCTTGGACTTCTGATTTTGACTGATCAAGGTCATCAAGTGGCACCAAAAGCTACTATTGAAGACTATCGGAGTCCATCACATTCCAAGATTCACCTGAAGCTACTAAACTTATTTCAATGAACTAGGATCTTATGCCAATTGTTGGACTCAAGGGAGTACTAAGAGGGGGGGTGAATCAAAGTTCTACAAATCTTAGCTTTATTAATCTGATATTAAAACCATTTGAACATTAAGCCAAAGGAAAGATGAAAACACAAAGTAATCATCCACAACACCATAAAACAAGTATTTTTTCATGGAAACCCTGTTAGGGGAAAAACCGCGGTAGAGGTTAATCCCTAATTTGAGTACTCAAATAAAAGTTTTACAAAAAAGAATGCACATGCATTTAAGAACACTACCTAGAGCTCACTGCTCAAAGGGAAGGCTAATTGCCTTACAAAAGTTTAGATTAAACCATCTAAAGGTTGAATTGAGATAGTAGCATCTATGTCTACCACATTACAAATCCGGTTAAGCTCATAGATTAGATTCATGATCCTCTGTCAGATTCTTCACTTTGCTCTCTTCTTCCCTTTTGTACTCTTCTCATCATAAATTCATGTGTAGATGAATTCACACTATTACCCTTTTGAATTTCATAGATCACACACTAGTATAATTCATATTCCATTAATTCGATATATCAAAATGATAAAACTAATCTCATATATATATTTACTATCAAGGATTTGATCATTCATATTCGGCTTCATAAAATGTTAAGTGTTTTTCAACTATCAGCTAGATCCTTAATTAAATATTTATGCGCACCATCCATAGTCATCATAAACATAGTAGGAACCCAAATAAACATATATTAACATGAAACATTTAATTAATTACTCCTTATACATCCGCAATTACTATATTTGACAAGTTGGCCTTCTAGCACAAATAACAAAAAGATTAGTGCATCAGATCTCCTAAATTGTACACCAGTTAATGCGCATTGAAGATATTCCATGAATAAGGTAATAAAAACATCAACAAACCTTTCTTTGATATCCACAACCCAAAATAACAGTCCGGTGAGGTATTCAAATCAACACTTATGCCTTTAATCGGATGCCTTGATCTTCACTCTATTCTGTCGGTGTAAACCAAAACTAGACTATGGGTCAGATTAATGACTTAGGTTACCATCAATGGAAACACTAGAATCCATATTACAACACAATCCTCATCAAATAATGATATCATAAAATCAAATGCACAAGGAGATAACAATGCCATAACATCCCTCAAAATGAATCCTCCAGAACTAACTATCCATAGTGGAAGATCCATATCTAGGAAAGATAAAGCATGTAAACTCAAGCTAAACCATCCTCAAATGAGTATCTATAATCAATCACCATGAATCAACTCAATCCCATGAGAAATCAAAGCACAAAACATAATACATCTGAAAGATATAAGGGGAAAATACATCTTAAATAATAAGTTGTTGAGTAGACCAAGAGTGGGGACTGAGAATGTTCCTCCTAGATAACCAAGCCATCATGACTCACTCCAAGAACAATCTCCTCTATCCATGCATCATGAACTCATGTACATACCTAGGTGAAGGCTCCTCAGTCTTCCTGCTAAACACATCCAAAGAATAATTGTCTCAAGCAAATGACTCTAATCACAAGAGAACTCCAACCATCACCTACATCTCTAAGTATCCACGAGCACCTATAACCAATCAATCCATGCCAAAATACAAATCAAGCATAACACCATCATGAAGTAATCAATAAAATAATCAATGTACTCAATACAAAGAGAACTACCAAGACCAATGTCAAAGCTCCAAATGTAGAATAGGTAACCTATCATGACAACATGATCTAACCATCTCCTACGAGATTACATGCACCAATTCAAATATCCTGGTATCAAGAGAACACATGTACCATGCCAAAATATAATCTAGAATCAAAAGTATATCATGAAATAATAAAAAACTCATTCTAAACCAAGAAAACATATCTCACATCACATGAAGATAACCATCACCAACTATGTTATCGTGTAGTAAAATGCATACCCTTGCATTTTCACACTTGTTCGGACCCACCTTGCTTTATTTATCCTTCTTTATGGATTAATTGGCCCTATTTTATGTCCACAAGCCCTATGAATGACATATTTTTCTAGTAAATCTTCACATTCTCCAAAGCATATCTGATCCCTTAATGATTCTGATTGGTGTGTCCTCGATTTTTGGTCGGGACAAAGACGCCACCAAACACCCCAAGGCCCTGGGACCCTAATTTTGAGGCATCTATTTCGGGCCCCTTTTTGGTGTCTATACTCCAAGTTTCATTACTTGGGACTAAGATGCCACCTAGGGCATCTTAGTCCTCCTTCAGTCATTTTTGGGATTTAATTTCAAATCTTGGCGGGATCTAACCTCCTTTATTCTTTGAATTCATATGTCAACTTAGTGTGATATAATTTCAGGATATTAAGCATAGATAAGTATAAATACAAGGTTCATTCATTCATTTTAATCCTAATAATTCAAGATATCATCCTAGCAACTTGAGTATTCATTCCTAAGGAAAATTTATGACACCAAGTTTATTTAAGAACAACTCATCAAGGAATTGGAGACATCATCAAGTTTCAAACTTCATATCAAAGATTTCTCTTGCATCATGCGTGTTGTGATAAAACTTTTGATTTAGGGTTTAGATCTAAGAAAGCATTTCAAGTCCATATCTCCAAGTATTTTAAGATCCATGTCCATTGTAGCCATTGCACACAAGTTTGCAACATTTGCAAGGGTTTGGTGAGTTATAGCATTGCATGTTGTTCATTCACCATTTTCTTTACCATTTCTATTTAATTTCAAGGTTTAATTACCGACAAGGGGTTTGACCAAGGTAAATCCCCATTCACTAACAATCAACAAGTTTTTTCATCTTTTCCATTGTATTTGCAGATCTAGGTTGAAGACTTGAAGATCACTTGGAGTGAAAAGTTGTCAAAGTTGCAAAATTACATTGTCAAAGATGTCATCCTCACAAAAACTCATCTATAGGTCAGATCCGACAATTTCAGAACCTGAGATCGAAGGAGAAGCAATTGAGGATCTAGGAGCTCAGGACCACATTCACACTTTTCAAAAATTCAGATTAAGACTAAGACAAGAGTAAAGGCACCTTAGTTCTCCAAGCCATATTTTGGGGGTTTGTTTGCATTTCTAGAATCCTTTTGGCATCTCCAAGTTTCCTAGGTACACATACCCTAACATGGAGTTGTTCATTTTCAGTATTAGTAAGCTTCCTTTTACTCATTTTTCAGTGTTTTTCATATCATAGTGTGTTTTCAAACATTATTGTTTCCAAGCATTTGCTTGGTGGTGAGCCCCTTAATCTAATAGAGCACCACCTCCTAAGTCTTCCTAATTGTGGATTGACTCACCTTGAGAGGTTGTTAGTCAATCCTATTAGGGTTCTTAGGCCATATTCAAATGAACTTGGCATAGTGGGTGATGGCACTCTCAAATTTTGCAAATTTGAGATGCCCATTTCAAAATTTTGCTTCTGCACCTTCAGAAGTGCACCTAATGAATCAGTCTAGACTGGCCCACTCTAGAGGATTTTAATTTGAAACCTATTGATTTTCGTACAAAACCCATTTGCAAAAATACTCAACTGGCCTATGTGAGCGGGCATGTCAAATTTTAGCTTCCCACGATGAGTTATGACAGCGTTTCGAAAAGTGAAGCTGGAGGGTTTTTACACTGTTCTATTGTTTGCAGGCAGTTTGTTTTGTGAAACAACTTCCTATTTGAGCTTGGTTTTCGCAACTAGTTCACTATCATGTCAGAGCGAATGTTGTTCCATATTCCTCATATCAAAATGATCTCAGGTGTCAGTTTTCAGAGCCTCATGATCTGATTTGCTATTTTTAGCAGACCGAAACCAAATGCAGTTTGTTCTATTTTGCAGCTACATTCCTGACAGCCTTTCTGAGAGGCCAACTTCGACCATCAATAACTTTTGATCGGTGATGTTTCAAAGCAATTCCTTTTGCACATGTGCTCAAGGTATCTTAATGTTCCACTGTCTCTAATGGAAGCTTGTCAAGGGTTGATTTGCTATTATTGCAAATTAGCAGTTGAGTCAGTTTGTGTTGGTTCAGAATTGCTGTTGTTTTAGAAAAGCCTGACTAGGAAACTTTGCCGATTAATATCCGATTCCTCGTGATTTTTTTCTCTGAGCCATCTTTTGTATTGTACTTTTGGATAAAATGAATATATTCTTGCAAGTTTTTATGGTTTCATGAGGTCGTTTGACCAGTTTCTTAGATTGATTCCTGAGGCAACTTGACCTGTTTTGACCATTTTGCAAAAGTGTCAGAAAGCAGATTTTAATGGCAACCCAGTTCATGTTTTCACTTCACGTGTATTCAAAACGCAGTGTCAAATCATTTGAGGGTGAATTTTGTTTCAAAATGATTTTTTTTTTAGTCAGGCCCACTTAAAGACCCGGCATGCCTCAATTAGTTCCAAGGATCTAAGTATTGTAGCGTTACATTCAAAGGAAAACAATTGATGACACAGGTCTGAGCATAAAGAGATTAATAATTATAGGTTAACGTTGACATGAGTACATATATACGATAGTCATCAAACATCAAGGAAGTTTTATCACAATTTGAAGATAGTATTACTCACAATGGGACAATGTCACAACACTAATTAATCTTGCTAAATTGTTGAACATCTACATGTACTAAAAGAGTAGTTTGTTCTGTGAAGGTTTGTATGTTCAAATTCAAAGTCTAACAAATTTGATGGAGATATGATTATGCTTCAAGGATATGGAACTGAGGGGCAAGAGAGATAATGTTTCATTTTAGTTACGATGAGATAAAGTCACTGCACTTTTAGTTTTGCTAAGTTATTTGAACATCTATATGATACCAAAAGGAAATCGCCTGTATAGTTTCATGATGCTTGTTCTGCAATTTGAGCAAACCATAACTTCAGTGTCACTCTTTGAGAGAGACAATGACCACAACATAAGCGATAGAAGGCACAAGCTAGCAGGTGAAGATGGCGTGGCTGGTAGTGAAGAGAGGCAGCGAATGCATCCATTGAAAAGGCTTTAGAAAATTTCTAGCAAATGAAAGTGGCAAGGAGCCCATGACTAGGAGAGGCTCATGTAGCCTGCAGAGTGGGAGCTCATGGCCAAGGAAGTGAAGGTAGGTGAGAACCCACGCATTGGAGGTGAGGGCCTGCGCACCAAGCATAGAGGGAGAATGAAGGGCGTGCAAGCTTGGAAGAAGCAGGGAAGTTTGCGGCCTGTAGAGAGTGGAGACCAAGCAACAATGCAAGGAAGTAGCCTGTGCCAGGTAAGGGGAATCTCATGCCATGAAATGGGAACTACTATCCAGGTGAATGAAGTTGGCTAGCATAGTGAACAGAGGCGAAAGGGAAACCTGCACGACCTGCAACAAGGAGCCCGTGACCAAGTGAAGGGGAGAAATACAACAGGTGAGAGAAGCAAGGCTCATGCGTGCAATATGGAGAAGGCCCGTGCCAATAAGAGAACCTACGGCCTGTTGGGAGATGGTGAGAGCCAGTGAAGGTGAGCCCCACATCCACCAATAGCAAACAGGACTAGGGAGCTGCCATTGCTAGGAATGACTAGATAGAAAATGCAAAACTAAATTAGGGCATTCTCGCGGACCTCGTGAGGATAATGTTGATGAAGGCCAAAAGCTCATGAGGTGCGTGAGAACATGGGAGGAGCTCATTTTTATTAAACTCCAAAAAAATTAATAAAGGTACATGTTTGGGATGTGAAACGGAGGTGGGTCCCGGGAAATTTTAAAGGGCTTTCATTTTTTTTGATGGGTAAAATTTTAAATATTTACTCCATAGTGCAACGGGGTGAATATTTAAATGGAAAATTTCATTTAGTGGTAAAATAATTCACCCAAGAAAGTAAAATGTAAAATATTTCAAATATGAAATATTTAAATGAGGCATGGGTAATGTTTTATTTATCCCATCAAATAGTAAGAGCTTTAAATATTTAAAGGCAATGCTTTCAAATATAGTTGAATTTTGAGGATGGTTTGCAATTTTCACGGGAGAAATTGCATAATGTGAATAAGTATTCACTATGAAAAATATTTTATTTGTTGGGAGAGTTGTGAGACTTTGTATAAAGTGAATTTTATTCATTTTATAGGAAACTATGTGCTGGGAATTAAAATTGCAGCAAATGAAGAGTAAAAAGGCTGAAACAGAATTTTCACGGGAAAGAGCAGCTGGATAAAAGTTGAAGATTCTCCACATGGGTTGATTTTTTGTTGCTAGGTAATCATGAGCTGATGTTGTTTTTGAGGGAATAAGTTTGTTGCTGCAAAGGAAGAAGAGAAGATATTCTTTTCCATTTGATCAACAGGAATGGAGCTGCCATGTGTCTGCAATAGATTTGAATTTAGGGCTTCTTATGTTCCCTCCATTCTTCTATATCTTCTGTTCTCTTCTCATTGTAAAGGGTTTTGAGTTTTTGTATTGGGCTGGGTAGATAGAGGTTTGTTAAGTTTGAGTTATTTTTGAGTCTAGAAGCTGTAATTTCTAATTTTATAAGCAAATACAACCAATTTGTGTAAATAAATCATGAAATGTGTTTCCATTTTCATTAATATCTTCAATTTGTCTCCATACTTGTACAATTAAATCATATGAATTCAATAATATAAAGTATTTTGAGTTTATCATCTCAAATGTCATGAGATTGTGTTATTTGTTTATGGGTCTATTTCAAAGAAATGGTTAAATACTTTAAGTAGATAATAGTGATTTTAAGTGTGCAGGTTGGATTTGATAAGGAGAATTTGATGGATAATAGGAGTGGGATTGTTGGTGTAAGACACTAGTAGTTGATGCAAAGCATCAACAATTTTAAATCCACTGGTTGAATTCCATTTGCTGATAAATTTGTCTTATGTATTTGATTCCATGGCACAGAATTGGCACTGATTTATCTTGCAATTTAATGCATCTCAGAAATAAATTTTAAATGTAAAATCATTCTTGTTCTTATTGTTTGGACTGTTGTATGTCCTACTTTCCAATGGATGAGAGAGGGTTGAGTTACTAAGAATTTAGCCAAGTTCAAGGTAGTCAATGCTTCCCTTAGTTTTTATTGCATTGGGAGTTATTTGTTTTATAAAACAATGTCTGTGTATGAATGAGTTAAGTTTTGAGCATTGTTTAGGCTTACCCACCTTGGTCCTGTAGAGCCAGAAGTGTAGGAGTTGCTAGTCTTTGATTGAATCTTGTTAGTTGGCCACTAGTCTTTGTTGTTCTTCAAAATAGAGGTTGGCTACCTCTTAGAGAGTTTCAAAGTCTAGCTGGATTGTTATTTTAAACACCAAGAGAATGGCAACTCCATTGGGGAACTACCCAGAAATTTTGGTTGCAGGCAATGTTGTTATAGTCGTTAAAGTATTGAATTATTTATGTAACCAGAGGTTGCACATTATTGAACTATTTTCCCATCCTAGTCACCAACAGAATGGCGAGTCTACTAGGGAAATTTTGAATATCTAGTTTCAGACGATTATAGAGTCATATTGTTGTTTGTCATTCTGAATATGTTCAAGTTTGAAGGATCTCAACCCTGGAGAAGAAAGTATTGCAGTGAACCTGAATAGTTTTGTAATCTGTGGTGCTCTGCTGGTGGAAAGGTAATCAGAAAGAAGTTTAACTATAAAATAGCTTCATACTACTTGAAGTTTAGTCCTCTGTGAAAAGAGGTGGCAACTCTTTTAATAGAACCTGTTGAAAATTTAAAGAAAGTTCCAAATCTACAAATATTACCAGTCAGGAAGACAATTTGTTGTAGTTGAAAAGTTTCCAGGTATTCTTCACTTTTGGTTTTCATGAAACTTGTATATTAAAACCATATTTGAACATCTTAGACAAAACTTTGGTTCCCTATTGAGTGATTAGCACTAAAACAGGGAAAGAACAGTAACATTTAATTTGCATACTTCTGAGTTGTAATTTACAGCCTATATATCTTGTTGGAGAAGTATGTTTGTTTTAAATTTTCCTAATAAATAGATATTATGTGTAAATGCATCTGAACTATGCATCATGGTATTCTAAGATTGTTATGAAAAGTAGAAATAGGGCAAATGAATGATCAACTGTAGAGTTGATATGTAAAATTTGCAAGAGGTATATCAAGATGCCTCAATACATGCACCATGGCATGGGTCTAGATGGAACTATGGTTTGTGATCAGTCCCAGCCAGATTGTCAAAAAGGTTTTAGCACTGGAAGGTACAAAGCTATCAATTTCAGTGACCTTAGTGGTTACCCAAATGACATTCCAGCTAAAGTCATAAATAAGTTACCAAGGTTCATTGGTGATAAGGTCGAATCAGCAAGTAAACATTTGTAAGAGTTCATTAATGTGATGGATGATTATGAGATTGATCATGAGGATGTGATCATGAGGTTATTTGTTCAATCCTTGAGAGGAGATGCAAGAGAGTGGTTGTCTTATTTACCAACCTCTTCTGTTCATTCATGGGAAGAGCTCAAGGTAGTGTTCATGGAGCAGTTTGGAGAAAGGATTAACCATGTTTTGATAAGAAAAAAGTTCATGAACATGGAGAAAGGAAAAGATGAGTTAGTCCTATCTTTTAATCTCAAGTTTTCAATGATTATTAGAGAGATCTTAGAGAACATAAGACCAAATGATTCTGAATGTTTGGTCGTGTACCTAGGAGCATTTGAAAAAAAGATGAGTTATATGTTGAGGGACAAAGAGCCTACAACCCTGCTCCAAGCATATCATATGGCTATAGACATTGAGAATAATTTAAGATACTCAATGATGAAAGGACATAGGGTTGTAAGTGTTGATCATCCTAACACACCTCAAGAGAATAGAACTCATGGAGCAGCTAGTAAAAATTCTTGTCAAGAGGGTAATGATGTTGCTGCTCCAATTTCTCCATCACAATCTACACAAAATATAGTGTCTCAAAATGAAGATGTTTGTTGTATGAATGAGGACACTAACTGTAATTAGTTTACAATTAGCACATATGCAGATCTTTCCAGCAATAATGAAGAGGAAGGTACATGGTATGATGGAAAAATGAATATGCATGAAATTTTTTCTTGCAATATCTTGTGTGATGAAAAAATAGAAGAGGTATAGGACATCATCCCATGCCAGGTTTTGATTAGTGAAAATGCTGCAATTGTTGATGATATTCCTTCTCAAGTTAGTGAACAAGACATTGAAGATGAAAGTTCAAGAACCTACTCTGAGGAATCTGAGCATGGTTTGTGTAGTGATAAGTTTTCTTGTGCTGAGCGTGTTGAGGAAAGTCAAATTGATTATTCTTCCACTATTATGGGAATGATGGAGAATGTAATGAACTTGTTTATGCTTTTTCTGCTCATGACTGTTTATTTGAACCAGAGATGAAAATAACAGCTCTACATAGGAAGGGTGATCATGCTGATTTTTCTTATGCTGGCCATACTAGATTGAGTGAAGTAAGCTTGAAATGTGTTACATCAGATGTGGATGATGTTAGTATGCAAGATGTGGAGGACATGGTTTCACTCCCAGATAATGTGGATATGGCAAAAATGTTAGATGTGTGTACTGAACAATCTGAAAATGGGGAAGAAGTTGAAGATGTGTCTATTTGCTCTTCTAGTGATTGCAGCAAGTTTGAGTGCAATGATGACTTGAAGGGTTTGGACCTTCATGCTGAGGAGGTTGAGACTCTTATTTTAGAAATGAATATAATGGAGAATCCATTGTTTGATGATCCTCCATCTTCATTGGAAGTGAGAAATGATCAAACCTATTGGTGGAAGAATAACCCACTCTTTGCTGAGAGTTCCAATGATGCATTTCACACATGGTTGGAATGTGGTCTTGAGCAAGAAAATGAAGAATTTGTTGAATTCCTTAAGGGCACCTCTTATGACTATTTTACATTTGAAACATATGTTGTAGGTAAGGTTGGATATCCTTGTGTCAGTTACTTGAAGGAGTTTGAAATTTTTCAGTTTCTAGTTTAGCTGGAAGGTATCTTTGTAGAACATGACAATGAGATAAATAACAGGAAATGTTATTTTCAATCTGAGCATATTACATATGATGAATGTAACACACATGCGTTATGTGCTGATGAAAGCTTGCAGTTAATGATTGATTATACAATGAAGATTGATAAAGATTATACTGGTAGTGGTATGCTTAGAAAAGTTGTGAGAAATGTCAGTGGCAGTGTTTGTAATCAAGAAAATTTTAGTTATCACCACATTTTTCTACTTCTAAGAAGGTCACATATGTTATTATGGTATGAAAAAGGAAAGCATAGATGGAGGGTGATCAAATATTTTTATAGATTGGTATTTGATAGAGGCAAGTGTTGATCCCCATTTTTCATTTGGTGTCCTGGGGTCATCAGATGAAGTGGAAAAACAAGGTTAAATGAAGAAACAATTTGGGCACCTGTTGGAATCAGCGTTTGGTCTACTCTCCAGAGATCTAGAATCTTGCTATGCCTACAGGGGGGCATACATCCTCAGTCAGAGCCACTGATGGCACTCTCAAAATTTGCAAATTTGAGATGCCCATTTCAAAATTTTGCTTCTGCACCTTCAGAAGTGCACCTGTTAAATCAGTCCTGACTGGCCCACTTTGGAGGCTTGTAATTTGAATCCTATTGATTTTCATACAAAACCTATTCGCAGACATACTCAATTGACCTATGTGAGCATGCATGTAAAATTTTAGCTTCCCACAATGAGTTTTGACAACATTTCAAAAAGTGAAGCTGGAGGGTTTTGACACTGTTTTGTTGTTTGTAGACAGTTTGTTTTGTGAAACAGCTTCCTATTTGAGCTTGGTTTTCGTAACCAGTTCACTGTCATGTCAGAACGAATATTGTTCCATATTCCCCATATCAAAATGATCTTAGGTGTCAGTTTTCAGAGCCTCATGATCTGATTTGCTATTTTTAGCAGATCGAAACCAAATGCAGTTTGCTTTATTTTGCATCTGCATTCCTGACAGCCTTTCTGAGAGGCCAACTTTGACCATCAATAACTTTTGATCGATGATGTTTCAAAGCAATTCCTTTTGCACACGTGCTTAGGGTATCTTAATGTTCCACTGTGTCTTATGGCAGCTCGTCAATGGTTGATTTGCTATTATTGCAAATTAGCAGTTGAGTCAGTTTGTGCTGGTTCAGAACTGCTGTTGTTTCAGAAAAGCTTGACTGGGCAACTTTGCCGATTAATATCTGATTCCTAGTGATTTTTTTCTCTGAGCCATCTTTTGCACTATACTTTTGGATCAAATGAATATATGCTTGCAAGTTTTTTATGGTTTCATGAGGTCGTTTGACCAATTTCCTAGATTGATTCCTAAGACAACTTGACCTGTTTTGACCATTTTGAAAAAGTGTCAGAAAGTAGATTTTAATGGCGACCTAGTTCATGTTTTCACTTCACGTGCATTCAAAACGTAGTGTCAAGTCATTTTAGGGTGAAGTTTGTTTCAAAACAAACAAAAAATTAGCTGGGCCCACTGAAAGACCCAGCATGCCTCACTCAGTTCCAAGGATGTAAGTGTTGTAACGTTACATTGAAAGGCAGACAATTGATGACATAGGTTTGAGCATAAAGATATTAATAATTATAGGTTAACATTGGCATGAGTGCATATACATGACAGTCATCGAGCATCAAGGAAGTTTTATCACAATTTGAAGATAGTGTTACTCACTATGGGACAATGTCACAACACTAGTTAATCTTGCTAAATTGTTGAACATCTACATGTACTAAAAGAATAGTTTGTTTTGTGAAGGTTTGTGATGTTCAAATTCAAAGTCTAAAAAATTTGATGGAGATATGATTATGCTTCAAGGATATGGAACTTAGGGGCAGGAGAGATAATGTTTCATTTTAGTTACCATGAGATAAAGTCACTGCACTTTTAGTTTTGCTGAGTTATTTGAACAACTACATGATACCAAAAGGAAATCACCTGCATAGTTTCATGAGGTGAAAGGGAAACCTGCACAACCTGCAGCAAGGAGCCCATGACCAAGTGAAGGGGAGAAATCCAGTAGGTGAGAGAAGCAAGGCTCACGCGGGCAATATGGAGAAGGCCCGTGCCAATAAGAGAACCCGCGGCTAGTTGGGAGATGGTGAGAGCCAGTGAAGGGGAGACCCACATCCACCAGCAACAAACAGGAGAAGGGAGCCGCC
Source organism: Sequoiadendron giganteum (assembly GCA_007115665.2). Lineage (NCBI taxonomy): Eukaryota > Viridiplantae > Streptophyta > Pinopsida > Cupressales > Cupressaceae > Sequoiadendron > Sequoiadendron giganteum. The sequence goes on along the minus strand of CM021108.1, from coordinate 498,799,577 downwards.
ATTGTTGGGAATGACCAGACAGAAAATGTAAAACGAAATTAGGGCATTCTTGCAGACCTCGTGAGGATAATGTTGATGAAGGCCAAAAGCTCGAGAGGTGCGCGAGAACACAGGAGAATCTCGTTTTTACTAAATTCCAAAAAACTTAATAAAGTTACATGTTTGGGATGTGAAATAGAGGTGGGTCCCGGGAAATTTTAAAGGGCTTTCATTTTATTTGATGGGTAAAATTTTAAATATTTACTCCATAGTGCAACGGGGTGAATATTTAAATGGAAAATTTCATTTAGTGGTAAAATAATTCACCCGAGAAAGTAAAATGTAAAATATTTCAAATATGAAATATTTAAATGAGGCATGGGTAATGTTTTATTTATCCCATCAAATAGTAAGAGCTTTAAATATTTAAAGGAAATGCTTTTAGATATAGTTGAATTTTGAGGATGGGTTGCAATTTTCATGGGAGAAATTGCATAATGTGAATAAGTACTCACTATGCAAAATATTTTATTTGCTAGGAGAGTTGTGAGACTTTGTATAAAGTGAATTTTATTCATTTTATATGAAAATATGTGTTGGGAATTAAAATTGCAGCAAATGAAGAGTAAAAAGGCTGAAACAAAATTTTCATGGAAAAGAGCAACTGGATAAACGTTGAAGATTCTCCACATGGGTTGATTTTCTGTTGCTGGGTAATCATGAGCTGATGCTATTTTTGAGGGAATAAGTTTGTTGCTGCAAAGGAAGAAGAGAAGATATTCTTTTCAATTTGATCAATGGGAATGGAGCTGCCATGTGTCTGCAATAGATTCGAATTTAGGGCTTCTTTTGTTTCCTCCATTCTTCTATATATGTTGTTCTCTTCTCATTGTAAAGGGTTCTGAGTTTTTGTTTTGGGCTGGGTAGATAGAGGTTTGTTAAGTCAGTTATTTTTTAGTCTAGAAGCTGTAATTTCTGATTTTATAAGCAAATACAGCCAGTCTGTGCAAATAAATCATGAAATGTGTTTGCATTTTCATGAATATCTTCAATTTGTCTCCATACTTGTAAAGTTAAATCATATGAATTCAATAATACAAATTATTTTGAGTTTATCATCTCAAATTTCATAAGATGTGTTATTTGTTTATGGGTCTTTTTCAAAGAAATGGTGAAATACTTTGAGCAGATAATAGTGATTTTAAGTGTGTAGGTTGGATTTGATAAGTTGAATTTGATGGATAATAGGAGTGGGATTGTTGGTGTAAGACACTAACAGTTGATGCAAAGCATCAACAATTTTAAATCCACTGGTTGAATGCCATTTGCTGATAATTTGTCTTATGTATTTGACTCCATGGCCCAGAATTGGCATTGATTTATCTTGCAGCTTGATGCATCTCAAAAACAAATTTTAAATGTAAAATCATTCTTGTTCTTATTGTTTGGACTGTTGTATGTCCTTCTTTCCAATGGCTAAGAGAGGGTTGAGTTACTAAGAATTTAGCCAATTTCAAGGTAGTCAATGCTTCTCTTAGTGTTTTTTGCATTGGGAGTTATCTGTTTTATAAAACAATGTCTGTGTATGAATGAGTTAAGTTTTGAGCATTGTTTAGGTTTACCCACCTTGGTCCTGCAGAGCCAGAAGTGTAGGAGATGGCAGTCTTTGACTGAATCTTGTCAGTTGGCCACTAGTATTTTTTGTTCTTCAAAATAGTGGTTGGCTACCTCTTAGAGAGTTTCAAAGTCTAGCTGGGTTGTTATTTTAAACACCAACATTAGGGAGGCAATGCACCTTTCCCACTAATTCCCAATTGTTAATTTTGGTGAACCTACCTTTGTTTGAGAACTCTTCCTTTTGTATATTGGAGTCCTTTAGAGTCCTAGATTTATATTTTATTCATTTCATTTTCCATCTATGGTTTCTTCCATCTTGCATTAGTGAAATTGCATTTAGGGTTTCTTTTCTTTGCATTAGTGAAAGTGCATATAGGTTGTTGTTTTCCTTTATTGCATCATTAAATCTAATTGAAAAAAGTGCAATTTTCATCCTCTTAATTGTATTTAGAAACATAATTCTTTCATTGAAAATTGAAAAACTACATTTCAAATCTTGCATTCAATTGCTTGTTCACCATTGCTTTACTTTGCCATCGTTTGCATTGTTTTATGTTTGCAAACATCATGTCCCTATATAGGAAACCTTAGAAATTTATTTTCAAGCTGAAATTTGTTGTTTCTCTCAGAAAAAACTCTACTGGGACTAAAATGTCCTTACTGGCATCTTAGTCCCTCTCATATTTTTCTACTTACAATCCTCTCCCTATTGTTTGCTTCCTATTCCAACCTTTGAAACTGTCAGATCTCATCAAGAGGACTAAAATTCCCTTACTAGAATCTTAGTCACTATTAATTTTCACTCTCCTATTTTCAAGGTTTTAAATTGTTGTTTTGTGCTTCTATGGGATGCTTTCAATTTGCTATTTCAGTTTCCAAAATTGATGTTTCTTTCATTTCAAGTGTAATTGCAAGCATAGGAGATCCTTTTTTTTGGTTTATCCCTTGTATGAGGTTTAGTACTTGGTGTCCTACTACTAATATTGTGGCTAGATGAAGTGCGAGACTCATGGCATCCCACAATAAAATACTCATTGTTGATCTTGGGTTATCAAGCTCTCTTACTTCTGGTATTGGTACTAGTTCACTAGATATGGACCATACCTTTGGCACCTCCTTTTCCATGCCTACCTTACCTACAAGTCTTATGCCAAGTGTTCGAATAATGGTTGATCATATTCCTCAAGAAAAACTAATGAAAATGCATGAAGACCTAGCCCCTTAGCAAGACAGTGTGAGTAGTGAAAACATTTCCAACATTGTTATACCTGTCATAGATAGTATTCATCATATGATGGAAAGTGATGAAGGATTGGAAGTTGTGTGTAACCTAGATCATATCTTTGGGAAACATCTTCCTTCCACCACTAATGATTCTCATACCTCAAATAATGTGCAAGGAGGAAATCACACTCCTCCCTCTTCAACCATAGCATCCATTCCCACCTACACAACTCCTCAAATAACCATAACAATGCAGCCAACTAGTAATATCCCTCCTACCTCACACATTTCCACTAGTGCTCCTTATACTTATGTGGAATCTAATCTCATACCTCCTCCCACAAGTAATCCATTCATTTGTCCTTCCAATAAACACACCACACCACCATGTTCACCTCCATCTCACACCATGAGAAATGATCCTATCATTAACCACCATTTACAAATATTTTCATCCCTTCATTGCTAAGTTTTTACCATAAATCAAAATCAATTAGTGGTCTACCTTCATACTATGTCATGAAAAATCCATTATACTTGGATATATTGAGAACTCTGATGCCATAAGGTATATAGATCCCTAGATTTGAGAAATATGGAGGAAAGGTAGATCCTACTAATCATGTTAATGCCTTCACTGCTTTGTGTAGTGACTTTATCCTTGAGGACAAACTTTTGGCTAAACTTGTTCCTTGATCCTTGAAGGATGTGACCTTAGATTGGTTTTCTACATTACCAAATAACTCAATTCATTAATTCAATGAACTTTTTGAGGCTTTATTAACCATTTCCAATTCCACATGGTTTCAAAAAGGACATTGGTTGATTTGATGAGATGCAAGTAAAATTAAGGTGAAAAAGTCATTGACTTTATTTCATGCTATCAATTGCTTTATTCCCAAATTAGTATGAAGGTTCCCAATTCTCATCTGAGAAAGAATTTCATAGAAAACTTACACAACAAGATAATGGATAAGCTAACCATGATGAAATTTACTTCCTTCCTGTACCTATGCATTTCCCTTAGAGATTATCAAAATTCTATAAGTGCTAGTGAACCAAAAACTACCCCCACTCATTCTAAAAATATTGAAACTTCCAACCAAAACACCTATCAGCCTCTCAAATGACAACATAAGAGTTTCCTTCAACTAAATTTTTCCTCTCAACCTATCCAACTCGTTGATACCCAAATAGCCTCTATAAAGAAGAGTAATCCTTATATATTTGGGGATCCACAAAGACAATTTACACCTTTACCCGACACCCTTCATAATATCATGACCCAAATTTTAGCCAAAAACATGCTTACCTTACCTCTTGTACGACCCCTTGGCTCTAGCAAACCATTAACTCTAAGCTTTATACATAATGCCTATTATACTTATCACCAAGAAAAAGGACATGACAGAGAACATTGCAAGCATGTTGAACATCTTGTGCAAGACCTCATTGATTCCAATCATATCTAGATTGGAGGTATGAATGACAAAGGTAATAAGTTTGTAGCTCCTCCTAGCCAGAACTTGCAAATCTTTACCAATCCCATGCCCAACCATAATATTTTGTTTGTTAAGGCAAGAAAAACTAAGCCCGATGTGATGAATCTTGACACAGATGATGAACATATAAGCAATCACGAAAAAAATCCTATGGATGATGATGAACAAAATCCTATGAATACTGATGAACAAAGTCCTATTGATACAATGATAGGAGTGTTTGACATCGAGTCTCATAAACAAGAATCCATTGACATTACTTTCTCTTCAGAAGAAACAATTAAACATGCTCCTGATGGTCCTCTTTACATAGCCGACAGACTCAATAATAAGCCCACTCCTAGAATTTTAATTGATCCTATCTATGGAGAGAATGTGATCACACAAGAACTCTTATATGTGCATGAACTCACTCAAGATAGATATGATAAACCAAAAGCAAGGATAAAAAATTAATGACGGTTTTTCTCATGCTATGATGGGCTCAATCACACTCCCTTTACAAGTAGGACTGAAGAAATCAAATATATCATTCTCTATCATCTCTAATTCATACAAATTTCATGTGAATCTAGGCTAAAAATAGATTTTCTCCATTAATGTTGTCCCATCCATTGTGCATAAGTGCTTAAAGTTTCCATTCGATAATGAAATATTCACCATGAACCATTGTGGCTTTAAACCCCCATCTTCCCATGGAAATTTCTCCTTATATTATTTTTGGCTTGAACCCATGAAAGATATAAGACAGCGTGAAGACTTCCTTTTCCTTTCCTACCAAAAATTTAAAGAAAAATGCATAACTATACTATCCCTTGAAAATTTTCCTCCACCCATGCTTGAACCTCTAGCAACTAAACAAGACAATCCTAAAACCCTTCCAGCAAACCAAGACCCATCCATAAACACACCCTTACCTATTTCCTACAAGATACCAAGAGAAAACCAAACAAGTCTTAAGAAAATTGATAAATCCAAGGAGAAAGTGGTCGAACAACCTTTCGTGGTTTCTTCTATTTTTCTTCACAAGAAGAAAAGGAACATATGGTTGATTCACCCTATTCACCTATGGTTGATTCCTCTATTTGTACCTTCATTCATCTCTATGTCATAAACATTTAACTTTTTTATTGCTCATTTTTCCTTTGTCTTGTGCTTTCCTTTTGGGGATGACGCAAGGTGTCAAGACACCCTATGTCTCTTCCATGTTGACCCAAAAGCTTTTTCTTTTCTTTTTTATTTTGTTCTCTTCCTTTTGGGGATGATGCAAGGTGTCGAGACACCCTATGTCTCTTCCATGTTGATCCAAAAGGTTTTTCTTTGTTTTTGCTCTCTTTGTGTTATTCTTCTAGTTTTGTGTGTATTTGGGGAATGATGTTAGTTTCGATCTCTCTAATACTTTTGTAGAAAAGATAGATATTGACCTCGAATTCATAGATCCCTTATGTGTTTCTTGGGGTAAACCCTCTTTTCTATTTTCTTTTCCATGTTTGTCTACTTTAAATTAATTTATCACAGTATGGTGTTAGCAATTTCTTTAAAGTGGGGGCATACATTGGCATTATTTCAGCTTGACTTTATTTGCATTTGTTTTTCCATGTTCCTTGATGCAATTTTATTTCTTCATACGATGTTCTTTCATCTTTGTCATGACATTGGGCATAATGTCCTTCAAAAGTGCGACCTATCTTAGCATATTATATTCCCCTTAGTGGTGAATCCTTTGACTCGTCAAATCTTGGAAACATCCTCTCGTTCTTTAACTGCATGGAATTTTCCTTTCATCCTTATTATAGTCCTGGAGGTATGGATTTGATATGGACCTCTTGGGGCTCACCTAGTGAGCACCTAGCTTCACTAGCCCATGTGAGTGTGCATTTTCTTTTTTTCCTTATCATAGTCATGGAGGTATGACATTCATATGGACCTCTTGGGGCTCACCTAGTGGACAACTAGTTCCCACTAGCCCTCGTGAGCATGTGTTTTGTTTTTATAGTGGACAGTGTCTTCCACTTGTAAACCATCTTCAAGCCTAGACCTAGTCCACCATGTTGGATGGCCAGTCGAAGCTTGATATGTTGTATTTTCTTTTTCTTTTCCTTTTCCCTTTTTCTTGTCTTTGATGGTGTATGTTTGTGATCTGATTTTGGCTTCATATATCATCTATGTGTGTGTTCCTCTGTGCCTACTTTGGTTTGCCATAGGATCTTGATCTTGGGGGCTCTGCCACCCTCTTGATCATTGTCATCCTATATTACTAACATTTGTACATTTGAACCCCTCTTGATTACATGGTTGGCTACTTTAGTGTGAGTTTGAGGAAAGCTCATCCTCTCACTAAAGTGGGGGCTAAATTTAGTGTAGTAGAATGCATACCCTTGCATTTTCACACTTGTTTGGGCCCACCTTTATTTATTTATCCTTATTAATGGCTTAATTGGCTATATTTTATGTCCAAAAGCCCTATGAATGACATATTTTTTTGGTAAATCCTAGCATTCTCCAAAGCATATCTGATCCCCTAATGACTTTGATTGGCATATCCCTGATTTTTTTTTGGGACTAAGATGCCACCACGCACATCTTTGTCCCACCGAAGTCTTGGGACCCTAATTTTGAGGCATCTTGGGCCCCTTTTTGGTGTTTTTGCCCCAAGTTTCATCACTTGGGACTAAGATGCCACCTATGGCATCTTAGTCTTGGAGTCATTTTGAAGATTTTATTTCAAATCTTGGCGAGATTTAACCTCCTTTATTCTTTGAATTCATATGCTAGCTTGATGTGATATAATTTTGGGATATTAAGCATAAATAAGTATAAATACAAGGTTTATTCATTCATTTTCATCCTAAGCATTCATGAGATCATCCTACCAACTTTATTATTCATTCCTAAGGAAAATTTATGAGATCAAGTGCATTCAAGAGCAATTCATCAAGCAATTGGAGTCATCATCAAGTTTTAAACATCATATCAAAGATTGTTATTGCATCATGTGTTTTGTTGTGCTAACATTTTTTATGTATAGTTTTGATCTAAGAAAGCATTTTCAGGCCCATATCTATCAAATATTTCAAGATCCATGTCCATTGATGCCATTACACACAAGTTTGCAGCATTTGCAAGGGTTTGGTGAGTTGTAGCATTCCATGTTGTTCATTCACCATTTCCTTCACCATTTCTATTTTATTCAAGGTTTAATTAACAACAAGGGGTTTGACCAAGGGAAACCCCCATTCACTAAAAATCAACAAGTTTTTCCATCTTGTCCATTTGTATTTGCAGAATCTAGGTTGAAGACTTGAAGATCACTTGGAGTGAAAAGTTGTCAAAGTTGCAAAATTGCATTGTCAAAGTTTTCATCTTCATGGAAACTCACCTACAAGTTGGATCCAATTTTTTCAAAACCTGAGATACAAGGAGAATCAATTACAAATCTAGGATGTCAAGACTATATTCACACTTTTAAGAAATTTAGATCGAGACTAAGATGGGAGTAAAGGCATCTTAGTCCTCCAAGGAATATTTTGGCAATCTGTTTGCATTCCTAAAATCCTTTTGGAATCTCCAAGTTTCCAAGGTACACACACCCTAACTTGGATTTGTTCATTTTTTAGTATTAGTAAGCTTCATTTTACTCATTTTTAGTGTTTTTCATATCATAGTGTGTTTTCAAACATTATTGTTTCCAAGCATTTGCTTGGTGGTGAACCCCTTAATCTAATAGAACACCCCCTCCTAAGTCTTCCTAATTGTGTATGAAATCACCTTGAGAGGTTGTTAGTCAATCCTATTAGGGTTCTTAGGACATATTTGAATGAACTTGGCATGGTGGGGAGGCAATCTACCTCTCCCACTAATTCCCCATTGTTCATATGCATCCATGTCACTGCCAAAAACTACCACTAAAATGTGATAGGAGCTACACATGGTATCATGACTACTACCTCCTCCATGAAGATCATCTAGGTCTACAAACACTCAACTGCAATGTCAGCAACATATAAGTGAAACCAAGATCTCCAAGCCAAGAAGATGCATACAACTACGATGAAAACATCACAAACCAGTCCATCACTATCAAAAGCTCTCATTGAAATTGTATAACCAATGAATGTACCAAGCTAGGATGAAATCATGATCAAGCCACATTCTCCAAGTCCCATCACATGACTAATCAAGTACTCTAACCATCCATCCTCTCAATCCCAAAGAAACATACCAATGTACAAATGACCAAAAACAAGGACAACTAATAAAATCTACAACAACAATGAATCAAACTTGGTGGATATAGATAGTATACATACAAGTCATCCCACTACAACTGAATGGGTGATCAATCCATACAACTACATAACTCGTAGATCCAACCACCAAAACATGCAAACTCATCATCACATTAGTAACCTAAAAAATGAGATAACAAATAAGTTGATCTTGTAGACATCAAGACTCAAACACCAAATCAACCATGGATCTGATTTCCCAACCATGTCCACAAATGAGTAATCATAGTCAAGGAACCAGATAAACATCAACAAGATAAGAAAAATATCATAACATCAAACCATATCACCACCAAACACCACATACATGATCATTTCATTCCAATGCATCAAATGTACCTACATACACATGACACCGTAATCATAGAAATCACTATACCTGCACTCATCTATCACCCATGTACGAGAGTCCAAGTCTCAAACCATGTCCAACCATGTCCTCAAAATCAAAGATAACATGTGTATATGTCACCATTAATGTTACAACTTTGAAAAACACCTATAAATCTATACCACGAAGCACAAATCTGATAATCAACTGTAGCATCATAAATAACATATAAAAAAATGTACTCCCTTAAGGTTTCCCCTCTTCACTTGTCTGGATGCTGACAAAATCACATCTTTAATCTCATGCTCCTACAAGGGATCAAACAAGTACCAAACTCATCTAGCACCACAAATTGATATACAATTTCAACCATTGTGTAGTACACTACAAATTCTCTCCAACACCTATTTGAAATTGAAAATACAATTTTATATGCAAAATTTATGCCTAAAATCATGCAAACGAGAGATTCTTACTTCCAGGCTCCAAAAACATGTTAAAATAGTAAACTCATCAAACCAAACATGTACTATTGTGTAGCTCTTGGAACCATCTTTCCAACGACTAAATGAAATTGAAAATCTTACATCATGGGTGAAATTTATGCCTCCTAGAATAAAACTGTGCCAATCTGACTATAAGGCAAATTCTGGTGGGTCCCACTCCAAAGTAAATATTAAAAAAAATTATAAATTTTTCAAAGTAGCAGATATTTCATTTCATGTTTAATAGAAATATGGGGTGTTTGGTTTTAATATAAAGGTTTTGAATGTAGTATTAAAGATTTTCACTTGAAAACATTTCGGCCATATTTTTAAAAGGTGGTCATTCAAAAGTACAAGGCCGACAACTTCAAATAACATGAGGTTAATAAAAATATGTGCTCAAACAAGTACGAGTACCAGGGATGACGCAAGGCAAGGGGGTACGAGGTTTGTGGACCCCGTACTATCCCATTATATGTATATATATATATATATTAATTTTTCAATGCGATTTTCTAACTACATTTTTTTTTTGGTAGGTACTTAAATATTTATCAAAAGTCCAACATAATATTTTTCTGCAAATTTTTACATCACGTGATTTTTTTTTCAATAATTTTCTACACATGGCAAAATTGGCTTGTGATTAAAATATTTTTTCATTTTTTTTAACTTTTCCAAAATAGGTTGAATTTTATATCAATCTTCATCACTTGGCCAACCTAAATCCAACCATGAGGTCGATTTTGTCTCAATATTTCATCTATGAAATTTACCCTACAAAAACCCTCATAAAAAATCTCAAACCAAGAAACCCTTTTGCACCCAAATTTGGAAAACATCAAATCTGCAATAAACCCAACAAATCTTGACAACCCAAAATCCCAAATCTGCATACAAACACCTACAACATGTGGTCCATATATTTCAATTCCTCAAATCCTACATACATTTCCATGGCTTCAACTTTGCAAAAACTCTCAAACTAGGGTTATAACAAAAATTCTTCAACCATGAAATCTCTGATACCACTTGTTAGGAAACTTGCAGGCATTGTATGACAATTTTCACATAACCCAAAAGAGATAAAAATGCAAATAAGTTCTCAAAATCCACATGCAAGAGAATAGACAACATAACCATCAAATATGACACAAGATATACCCTGGGAAAACCCTCAAGAGGGAAAAACCCCGCATCCAAAATCATCCATACTCCATTGTATTATCAAACAATAAAGCAATACAAGAGTTACAATAAATACCTCTAAAGCATCAATCCCTCCAATGCATTCCCATGTACCCAAGATTAATCCACACATCTCATGCCATGCTTCACAAATGCACTCTCAACAAGACTCAATAATGACAACCAAACAACTTAGGCCCAACCTAAACCTCTACTCATGTGTTTTCTTTTTTAGACATAAGCTCACACAAAATACAACTAGTGGTAAGGTGAAACCATGTACCACAAAACCATGTGAATACAAAACCACTAACCCCTTATTTAATATTGGGTACCAAGACATTACTTTATTTAATACTTCCGAATACTAAATTATTATCACATGTCTCCCACACATTAAATAATAATATAATGTTACAATACAACATCAAGTGGACCTCAAATAATTACCTAGTGCGATTAACCACACCACCAAGGTGCATCACAGCTAAATAATTATTTAATTACAACATAATGATAAATCAATTTATGGAGTGGTGTACAACACCATATCCCAACACATTCCCATAGCCTCTCTATCTATGCTCAATTCATCAACATTAGCAATCAAAGAAAATATGCAACTGGAATATAAAATAGAATACCCAAAGCTATCTGGTTGTTGCCTTTCTCTTGTAGACCTCCTTAGCAATTAAGGTTGGGGTTTTGGCTCTTCTTCAAAGTTATTAGATATGCTAGATCTCTCCTCATCATCAAGCCCACCAAGAGTGCGTAGTTCATCTTTTTCAAGAGTACGTGGAATTTGAACTACCTCCTTTTTTTCTTCCTTCTCTAGATGTAGATCTATTATGCAAGGTGTTATCTCATGAACTATGACACTTCTACTATAGACAACCTTCTCTACAACTGGATCCCAAAGCTTGTACCCTTTCACAATAATTCCATACCAGCTGAAGATAAACTTCATCACCTTGTTCTCCAATTTAGATCATTTCACATAAAGCACATGAGCATATGCCTCACAATCGAAGACCTGGAGATGTCTCATAAAGGGCTTCTTATCAAGCCATTCCTCAATAGGTTTCTTTCCAACAAGAACCAAAGTAGTAGACCTATTAAATAGGTAACATGCAATAGCTTATTGGTATATTGTTGTCATTTATGTGAAAAGGAGAGAATAGTATTGATGTCAAAAAGTTGAGATCAATGGTGAAACAGAGGTCAAATTCATGATAGGTTCTTTGAGGGATTTGCAAAGATATAATTTACAGGTCCTAATGGTGTGTTGATCTCTCCGAAAAAATTATTGTTCCTCTTGGGTGTTGTTAGGGTTTATTTGTTAAACCTTGGGTTCATTTTGTTATGGTGTGTGTTCAAAAGTTTATGCATTCAAAAATCATCGAGGAGACTTCACATCTTCAGAAGGAATTTATTTAGTGTCTTCAACACTATGATGGAAAGTTACTAAATTGGTGGACAATTCATCATCAGGTTTTTAGTTGTTCTTCGGCAAGACTTAGTTGTCAATCTCTTCGATATAGTCATAAGTGGATGTCATGGCCGCAAGTTCATTGGGAGGATAGATAGTTTTAGTGAAACTTTTCAGGATGTCTCTTTGACAACCCGATAGCTTCATCGGTGTGAAGTTTTCATAATGGTGAAATAGGTGCTTCGGTCTCTTCGAAGTGACGATATGGTTTGACCAAATAGAAAGGTTATAATGATGGATGTTGATGGATAAGGACAGATGGCGATTGCAAATTTCTTAATATCAAATTAAGATCCTCATTGTTAATTAGATGGAGATGACGTAGTCAAGAGGACTTCACACATATAGAAAATATGAAACAATTTGAGGAGAAGGTAAAATGTTGGTAGGACCGAGTGAGTGGTCTCTTCGATGGTCTGAAAAAATCTCATCGAAGTTACCTACAGTTTTCAGAGTGAGCAGTGTTTGGTCTCCTTGATGTCATGATGAGAAATGGTAGAACAAGATCGACAACTGAGATGTAAGGGAAGGCTAATCTGATGTAGTGATTCAAAGTTTTACAGTGAATGAAGAACCATGGATCATGGCATGTAGAGAAAAAATCAATGGAAAGAACTTGAGGGTGATGGTTTTAAACGGTTAGGCCCGTGTAAGTGGTTTTTGAATAGCAACCGACCAAAAGAATGAAATTATTTAGTCTACCTACTCGAACAATTGATTTAATTGGTGATTTGAGTTGCAAAATGATGACACAGAGTGCTAAGTTAACTAACATCGAGTTCAAATCCAATGAACAAAAGAATACATTAAATGCATATCTGATATTAGGGTTTACAAGTCATCATTCTTAGAAGATTTTTAGAAACTGAAATCAATGCGAGTATGGCTCGATGGATAGGTAGCTTCTTGAAGAAGTTAGCAAGAAAACCCTAATAGAAGTATCTAGTTGCATTGGTCAGTGGTACAGAGCTCAAGGAGGTTTCTAAAAGTATTGAGCAGAGTGTGTGATGAAGTAGTGAGGTAGAAGAAGAGAGTAAAAGGCATTTGTAGAGGAAGTGTGTGAAGAGTAGAGTTAAAGAAAGAGAATACACTTAGACTAAATAAGTTGAACCCAAACAAAAATTAGGAAATCTAATTTTGGGTTTACATTCAGTGAGTAGAATGGAGAATGTTCTATCTAGCTACATCTCGAAATTAAAACCCCTTAATTATGTTTTTTCCTTTTTGTTTGGGTTTCGATCATTCAATCTGGGGCATTATAAAAAGGGAGTTGTGTTGTTGAGTAAGCTCAAGGTGTAGAGAATAGAGGTACAAAACAAGGAAAGATATAGAGAAAATAAAGATTTTTTGAGCAAGGGAAGAGTTGCAAAGAGTGTAGTATACATGTATGTGCAATTGCAAATAAGTTGCAACATAGAATTGTCATCAAAATTGTATTATCTTGTGTTGTAAATCTGATTGGTGGGTTCCATCAGATATCTAGGTAGGTTCTCAGATTAGGGAGTGGGTGCTTCCTTGGAGTGGTGCTCCTAAAACTAGGGGATTGGTGTCCCCTTAGGGTTGGTTCCCTTAAAATAGTGTAGCTAGACTTGATGCTTATGAGGCTAGATTAGGACAGTAGATCCTAACATCATTTCTCATCATGGTTTTTCCCAATCTTGGGTTTTCCACGTACATTTCATGTCATGTGATGATTGTATGAGTGTCTTCTCATATGTTTGATTATTAAGTCTTTATCTACAAATTAAGAATTTAAATGGTTAATCTACACTAAGTAGTAAATGGTAAAAAATTGAGCATCTAATGATTCACCCCCTTCTCAATAGATTGTTGTGTTCCAACATAGCTATAATTTCAGCCCAAAACTTTTGTTCAAGGCCAACACCACTCAACATGCCACCAACCCTCTCCATTAGTGTTCTATTCATTCTCTCTATAAATCCATTTTGTTTTGGGTTGTATGGAGTTGTCTTGTGTCTCTCAATCCCATGTTCATTATAGAACGAATCAAATTTTGTTGAACAAAGCTCACCACCATTATCTGTCCTCAAGCATTTGATTTTTCTACTAGTCTAGTTTTCAACAAAGGATTTTAACTCCTTAAACCAACTAAAAACTTCAGATTTACTTCTAAGGAAATAAACATAAGTCCTTCTAGAATAATCATCTTCGAATGAGAAAAAGTACAAAAATATATTTAATGGAGGAGCATTAACAAGACCAAACACATCAAAATACACATAATAAAAAATGCTAGAAGATTTATGAGAACTATAATAAAATGAAACACGATGTTATTTTCCTTATACAATGTTCGTAAAAGTCAAACTTGAGATTACAATCATCAAGTCCTTCAAAAAGGCTCTTATTTTTTAGGGCTCTAAGACCCTTCTCACTGATATGGCCAAGCCTTTGGTGCCACAACACCATTTTCTCAACATGAAGTTTCAATTCCAAAGCATTGGCACCCTTAGGTACCCAAAAACCATGACCATTAGATGTAGACACCATATTCTTATTTTCTGCTTGATCTAATGGTGAGGATGAAGAATCCAAAGCCCTTTTATTAGACTTCATAGAAGCACTATTGCACTGAATCGTGCATGCATTTAGCTTATACAGAGTGTCAATCTAAACACCCTTAGCAAGCACCATAGCACCTCTAGTCATCTTGCATCCACTACTTGAAAAAATAACCCGCACTTTCGCATCACCCAACTTACTCATTGAGAATAGGTTTCATGCCAAACCAATGATATGTAGAACACCATCAACCACCCTCAATCTACCATTAGGGAATTGAATCCTGACTCTTCCATAACCAACAATCTTCAGGCACGAGATTCATCACCTAGATACTCCTTCCCATGACCATACTCTTCATACTTTGAGAAACAACCTCTATGATAGGTCATGTGGAAAGAATCACTTGATCCAACCAATCACACATATTCAAATGCATGCATTGCCAAGACTACAACAAAAGCATCTGCATCATCTTGAGAGGATTTATCATATTTAGAATTGGAGACAAACTTGTTTTTCTTTTCTTCTCCTCTTTGCAATCATTCCGGAAATAATTGGATTTTTCATATTTCTATAATTTATCTTTGGAATTTTTGTATGGAGACTTAGATCTCTCCGGAGACTTGGACTTGGACTTATTTCCTTTATGCTTCGATCTACCACAAATAAAAAGGGCCTCTTTAGCCATCTCGGAAGACTTCCTCCACATTTCTTTATACAATAGCAAAGAAACCACATCTTCCATCTTGAAGGTGGTGGTTGTGCTTCCAATAGCCATCACCAAATGGACCCATGAGTCTAAAAAAGAACAAATTAATAACATGCAGAGGTCCTCATCATCAATATTCACACCAATAGAATCCAATTCACCTTCAAGTGATCAAAAACTGAACCTCCTTCCTCTATCCTTAAGGAATACAACTTCTTCCTTAGGAAAAGATTATTCACCAAGGATTTTCCTTGATAAATATCACTAAGCTTCTTCCAAACATTAGTTGTAGTTTTCTCCTAACATACATTCAGGAGTGCATAATCAACCAAATAAAGTCTTATTAGACCCTTGTATTTTTGATCCATTAAATCCCAATCAACATTGGTGGTTGTTATTGGTTTCTTACTAGATATTGTAGCCCATAGATCTCTATCTATAAGCATACAGACTCAATTTTGAGTTCCCATAACTCAAAATTTACACCATTGAATTTATCCATCTCTTTTCTTCCTAATATACTTGCCATCTTAAACCTGCAATAATATTACAAACTTCTCTTTGTAAGAACTCCCACTAAATTGAGATATGCACAAAAAACCCTTCTAACCTATAAAGGATAGCAAAGATGGCCAGGTTATGATACCAACTAAAAGGAAACACAAGTGTGGAAACACTTCCCTAAATATAAATAAATCAAGAGATTTTTGAAAAATATTTGTTTTAAATCTTTATTCTATTACATTTTCTTAAGCACGAACATGCAAATTAAGATTAATTTTCAGATTTAAAGCATAAAATCTCAACACAAAATTTTACATGGGAAATCCTTTTTAGGAATAAACCTACACACTAAAGCATAAATGAATTGCATTAATTTTTTTAGGAAATTACATACAATGTGCAATGTTTATGTTCTTGTAGGTGTAGTTTCACATTGTTGCAATTCTAGAGTGATTCCAATAGCATAATGATGTACAGATAATATAATCATAATACAATAAAAAATTGACTAAGGTATTACACTTATAAATTTCCAATATGGCCGCCAAAGGTTTCCATATGTCATCTCCATAGCCCTTGTGCATGTATGAAAAATTTAATGGAGAACATGCATTGGTTCTAGTAATCCATAAAATCATGTTTCCAATCATACACTGACATGCATGAACATGCAACAACTACTCAATGAAATGCAACCACATGCAAGATTTAAATCACCATAAATCATGTAATAACAAATATAGGTGTCCACTGTTAGAACCCAAAAATTCCATAAAAAATCCTAAGTTTTTCAATTATTTTCCATTTAAACCTTACGGTTTTTCCCCATTTGGACCTAATATTCTCACTATATTTTTCATGAAAATGCATTCTACCCCATCAAAAATATTCAAACACATATATTCCTTGTGTCGGTGCTTTTAATTTCATTTTTATATTACTTACCGCTTTACCACGACCTCCCAAAAAGGGGCCTACGTTATGGCGGTAGCGGTTAGCAGGCAAGCATAAAGTGCTTACCGCGCTACCACATGTGGTTAAGTCATACACCACGGTAGCGCGGTAAATAGTCAAATGCTTGGTAGGGATAGGCAGTCAATAACGAAGTAGCAAGCATAAAGTGTTTACCAAGGGACCATGCGTGGTTAAACCACAGACTGCAGTGACCGCAGCAAACCATTAGCAAACGGCGGTAAGGAACCAATGAGGCAGCGGTAATAGTCAACAAAAATAGTCGGTGGTGAAGTGATGAGCAACTAGCGGTTTGCAGAGCAGCTACTAGGATACCGCTGGCAGTCAAGCCAATGACCGTGGTAGAATGGTAGACATGGAGATAACCGTCACGGTGAGTGGAGATGACAACGCAGGATAATGGTTAGTAGTTATTGCAGTACCACGGGCAGTAGTCGGATAGACCGTGGTGGTGGCAGTAAGAGGAGATGGAGACCCCGACAGTTAGTGTGGCACCGGATACCACCATACTGCAAGTAGAAAAGTCAAAGCCCGCGGTAGAGTAGTAAATACAAAGGAAAGCTCACAATAATGTTTTAAGTGAATTATAAGGAGCGGATAAAAGTAAAATAAAGGTGGGAAAAGGTAGAAAGTAATAAATCAAAGGTGACTTATGTAAAAAATATTTGATTTTCCGATAAGGAAATTAATCAAATATTTTATTTCCTATCAGAAAATTCAAATGGCTATAAAAGAAAACTGAAGGGTTGTGACTCTTCGAATTTTATTGTATAAATCTATTGTAAAAGAGATAGAAGGGGGGAGTAGTTAGATAGTAGGGGTTTGATTTTCCTGAAAATGGACTGGACAATGTAAATAATGACAATATTTTTCTTGAAGCATGATCAATGGAGAAAATATTTTAAATTGGTGAAACTTTTTTTGTTTTCAGTTGTAGTGATATAATTATTTATATTTCTTATGTGGGTTGTCTCCAACTTGAAGTTTTAAATCATTTAAATCAATGTATCAAGTATATGTTTGATTTATCACAATGCAAATTTCACTCTGGATGATTTGGTTGATTGGTGTCTGCAAGTCAGAATTAAAATCCTTTTAAACAAGTCACAGTGATTTGGTATTTCTTTTGGATTGTTGAAGTAGAACCCAATAAGAAAACATTCTAGCACTATTTATGCAAGCCATAAATTAATGAATTCATATGCCAGTCATTAGAATTTGATTTTTAAAAGTGCCTAGAAACTTGAATTAAGACAGAAAGGGAAAAATACACAATTATTTATAATTTGACTTTGTTGTCCATGTGGATAGAAGGCACTGATCTTCCTCAACCTAGAGATCAGATTTCATACAATTAATATTTTCATATCCTTTCATTTGTGCAGTAGGAGTAGGAGTAGTTTTATTGTTTATGTCTATCCACTTCCATTTGCCATTGTGGATAGATTCTTGCATCAGGGAATTCATTTCAAATCTACAACATTCATTAGGTTCACCCGCCTAGGTCTAGTAGAGCCTAAAGAGAAGAAGGTACAATTGCATCAATTGGCCTTGTACATTGGCCAAAAGTGTTGTGAGAGCTTCGCAAACTCTTCTAGTTAAAACCTGCATTTTTGAGACCCAATGTTTTGGCGACTCTGCTGGGGAATTACTCAGGAAGTGTTCAGCCTTTCCATTTATAGAGTCAACAAAGATTCACATTTTTTTTTTTGGAGATTCCGCTAGGGGAAAACAAAAGAAATCCATTTCATTTTCCTACTTTTGGAAAAGTAGGTGGCGACTCTGTATTAGATTTGATAAATAATGCATGGCTATTGTGGAGCAGTCACATTTTGTCAAGATGTCAGAAGAAGAGAGAAGACAACGGTCAATAAGAGAATTGAAGGAATTGAGACAACAGAGGCTACAAGTGAACCAAAAATTGCTGCAATTAGGAGTCAAAGGTGCTCAAAATACATCACCAAACATGCCATCATATAGTGAGAATGAAGACACAAGTGCCAAGAGATCTTGGACACCACAAGTTCCCTATGATGCAACTGAGGAGAACTCTGGAAACAAAGGTAATGTACTCTATTCACAACAAAGTACTTTTGATGAGTATATTCAAATTGAAGAGAGAGGCAAAAATCTTGTGGATGTTTTTTTGATAAAGGAGATATAAGGGAGAATCTATGAGTTTTTTATACAATAGGATGGTAGATTTCTATATGCAATTACCTCCTCATTTTAGGATCACAAGACCCATATTTGTTGCACAATTTTTGAGAGCATCAGAAGCTGAATCAATTTATTGGTTAGAGTTAGTAAAACAACATGCCTTTGATGTAGTAAATAAATTTATTGACTCCATTCTTGGGACAAGGGATGTGGATACTACCAGTAATGTTTCAGAAGCTACAATAGAAGAATATATCATGTTGTCTAACAGTGAAGATGTGGAGAGTTCCTCTTGCATAACAGATTGTGAGTCAAATTGTGAAAATGAAATAGTGGATATTGATCTTCAATAGGATGATTGTTGCAACTATTATGAAGATCAAGAAGAGGTTGGAGACATGGTAGAAGATATGGAAGCAGAGACTTGTTCACCTAGCAGTGAGCAAGTTTCAGATTTGTTAACTCTAGAATACCAGAAGTATGCACATGAAAATGGTTCCAAGACTTTGGTCCCAGCCTATATATTCTTTGATAGTGAAGATACTGTGTGTAGTGATTCAAATGGTTCCATGTTCATCTCTCACAGTGATGAAAATATTGAATCTGATCATGAATTTGTTTGTGTCCAAAAGGAGGTATGTGATTTAAATATTTTTTGCCTACAAAAGGAAGATATTGGTTTCCATGTAATTGATGATGAGTTCCCAACATTTGTTGATTCAATTATGTATGAGGGTGACTGTATGAATCAAAAGTGTATGTCAGTTCCAACTAGTGATAGGAAAGAAATGGAAAGTAATTTTGATTTGATTACTTTAGAAGATGTTGATGAGGTAGAATATTTTGATTTCCACAAAAAGCATTCTGATTTTCAGATCCTAGTACAGCTGCTTGATCATTTAACAACATATGATAGTGAGAAAACCTATGAATATTTTGATGAATGTGGATAGACTTTGTATGTTGGGGGCGATAATAAATTCTTAGATGATGAATTGCAGAATAATGAATTGAATAAGAGTCAAGTTGAACACAATGATTTCCTGAGGGTTTTCAATGGCAGTGCATGTTGCAGGGTAGGTGGAATGGATAGTTTCAAGAGAAACCCGATGAGCTCACACCAGAATAAGGTCTATGACAGAGGAAAGTGCAAGTTTTTTCTTTTGGGGTGGCCTGGGCCCACCCTTTATGGTTTAATTTTTGAACCATAGCTGACACAGAGGATTAAGGATTGCCAGTGTATGGACAATTCTTAGGAATGCCTCTTTAAAAAATTATTTTCCATGCATAGTAGTCTAGGATTTTTCCATTCTCCATGCTCCATTTTCATTTCCTTCACTTTTCATTCCATTCATCTACCATGGCTTTCATTTTTCATATCTTTTGCTCAATCTACTCTACCAAAGACCTTCTTGATTCTTGCAGTGATTTGCAAAATCACTCATCCCCAACAGGAGCCACTGTTACAACCCAAAAATTTCATAAAAAATCCTAAGTTTTTCCATTATTTTCCATTTAAACCTTAAGGTTTTTTCCCATTTGGACCTAATATTCTCACTATCTTTTTCGTGAAAATGCATTCTACCCCATCAAAAATATTCAAACACATATATTCCTTGTACCACTGCTTTTAATTTCATTTTTATATTACTTACCGCTTTACTGCAGCCTCCCACAAAGGGGCCTGCGCTATGGTGGTAGCAGTTAGCAGGAAGGCATAAAGTGCTTACTGCGCTACCGCATGTGGTTAAGTCATACACCATGGTAGCGTGGTAAAAAGTCAAATGCTCAGTAGGGACAGGCAGTCAGTAACAGAGCAACAGGCATAAAGTGTTTACTACGGTATTGCGCGTGCTTAAACCACAGACCACGGTGACCATAGTAAACCATTAGAAAATGGCGGTAAGGCACCAATGAGGCAACGATAATAGTCAAAAAAAATAGTCAGCGGTGAAGTGATGAGCAACTAGCAGTTTGCAGAGTGGCTACCGCGGTACCGCTAGCAGTCAAGCCAGTGACCGCGGTAGCACAGTAGACATAGAGCTTTGTTGTCATGGTGAGTGGATATGACAACAAAGCATAATGGTTAGTAGTTACCACAGTACCACGGGGAGTAGCCGGATAGACCGCGGTGGTGGCGGTAAGAGGAGATGGAGACCCCGACGGTCAATGTGGGGCTGGATACTGCCATACCATGGGTAGAAAACCCAAAGCACACGGTAGAGTGGTAAATACAAAGGAAAGCTCGCAGTAATGTTTTAAGTGAATTATAAGGAGCGGATAAAAGTAAAATAAATGTGAGAAAAGGTATAAACTAATAAATCAAAGGTGAACTATGTAAAAAACATTTGATTTTCCGGTAAGGCAATTAATCAAATATTTTATTTCTTGTCAGAAAATTCAAATGGCTATAATAGAAAACTGAAGGGTTGTGACTCTTCAAATTTTATTGTATAAATCTATTGTAAAAGAGATAGAAGGGGGGAGTAGTTAGATAGTAGGGATTTGATTTTCCTAAAAATGGACTAGGCAATGTAAATAATGACAATATTTTTCTTGAAGCATGATTAATGTAGAAAATGTTTTAAATTGGTGAAACTTTTTCTGTTTTCAGTTGTAGTGATATAATGATTTATATTTCTTATGTGGGTTGTCTCCAACTTGAAGTTTTAAATCATCTAAATCAATGTATCAAGTATATGTTTGATTTATCACAATGAAAATTTCACTCTGAATGATTTGGTTGATTGGTGTCTGCAAGTCGGAATTAAAATCCTTTTAAACAAGTTACAGTGATTTAGTATTTCTTTTGGATTGTTGAAGTAGAACCGGAATATTCCAGCACTATTTATGCAAGCCATAAATTAATGAAGTCATATGCCAGTCATTAGAATTTCATTTTTAAAAGTGCCTAGCAACTTGAATTAAGACAGAAAGGGAAGAATACACAATTCTTGATAATTCGACTCCATTGCCCCTTTGGATAGAAGGCACTGATCTGCCTCAACCCAGAGATCAGATTTCATACAATTAATATTTTCAAATCCTTTCATTTGTGCAATAGGAGTAGGAGTAGTTTTAGTGTTTATGTCTATCCACTTCCATTTGCCATTGTGGGTAGATTGTTGCATCAGGGAATTCATTTCAAATCTGTAGTATTCATTAGGTTCACCCACCTAGGTCTAGCAGAGCCTAAAGAGAAAAAGGTACAATTGCATCAATTGGCCTTGAACGTTGGCCAAAAGTGTTGTAAGAGCTTGGCAAACTCTTTTGGTTAAAACCTGCATTTTTGAGACCCAACATCCACCATGAGAAAATCAGATTTTTGGCCAATTTAGAACTCACCAATAACTCCTAGTCACTTCAAGTGACAACTCTATCTTCACAAAGAAACTTTCCCTGATGAGCTTTTGTCAAAAAGGTCAAGCAATGCCACATGGCATAATTTTGAGAGGATTTTAACAATATTATTTGCTCAAAGTTCCCTCATGACGATAAGTATCACCCTTCCTTGCTCTTCATGCTTGGACAAAGGAATATGCTAACCACGGGTCCGGAAACTCAGCACACACTAACACTTGGCATCCAAATGCTCCTCCTATGAATTTTAAAAATTCCTTCTCCTTGAATGAGCAGCCAAGTGACATGTGACTCTCCCCCATGAAATGGGTTGAATAGTCAACATGTGGTCCCTGTAAAATAGGAAACTCCCAAGTGGGTCCCAATTCATAAAAAATAGGAGCTGCTTGATTTTTTCTTTATTAGCACATAAAATATTCCTATAAAAATAGGAACTCATAAAAATTAGGATAGAAGGTTGAGACACCAATTCCCAACATCATTCCAGGGAAGTAGAGTGTCGACCTTAACCTACAATCTAGAATTTATAGATCCAAAATAGTAGGAATTCATTCTATGGCGTCCTTGCACCATAGACCATCCAATTCAAGCTAAAATATATAATGTAACCTCCTATCTATTATCACTTCTCAGATCTAGCTTAGTTTTGTAACTTTATATTTTTATCTATCTGATAAATTAGAGTTTCAAATCTATGGTTATATATCAAATAGGTTTGTTAAATCATAAATCAAATTTACCTCTTCCACAACCAATCATAAACAAAAATCACTAGGTGATTGGCTCTCCATTGTGGCAGCATTATAATCATAAAACTCTAGTTCACTTATGTTGAATGTTTAGTGAAGTGAAAAGGAGATAATCCTAGTCAACCTAATTGGATCTAGGATCACTTTTCCTACTTAACAAGCACAATAGTAAAATATTCATCTAAAAATTTCATAAATATATTGTTTGGGATCTCAAGAATCATTGTAACCTACATAACAATTTCAATGTAAATGAGACTTGTAGAAGTGTTAGAAATTTGTAATAGATTGAATAAACTAAGAAAAAAATTAAATGAAAATCAAAGTCACATAAACTGGAAAAGTATAAAGAATGCAAACCAGAACTCTAAGAGATTATTTAATTTTGATATGACAAAATACATTAAGATCTTCCAATATTGATGCAAAATACAAGCTAGGTAGTGATTTTATATAGAACTTATGAGAGGATGGAGGTGGAAAATCAACCAATGAAAATTGATGACTAAAACCACCAACATTAAATAAAGTGATGAAAAATTAAATAATCCCCTTAAAAGGTGGAGGACAAATTATCACTTTATCTCCTAGTTATTAAATATTTAACTCACTTTATTATCCTAAGAAAGCTTAATAAATGTGTTGGAAAACCTATAGCTAAGGGAATTAAATATCCCACTACCAAAATTAAATATCCCACTAAGAAATTAAAACCTACACTACCACGATCCCCCTTAAGCACAACTTAGGAGGATGAAAAAGATGATGGGTCCCGACAAATGAGGCCATGTTAGGCACCCATATGCATATCAAATCCCCCTAGAGAAGAAGACCACCCCCCACAAATAGAGAGAGAACACCCCCCCAAAATAGAGAGAGAATAGAAGAGAATGACATAGTAGCCCCTTTGAAGAGATCCAATGATAGATTCTTGAAACTTGATGGAGAAAATAGTCCAGGATCATCAAACAACATTCCTCCCCTTAGGAAGAAAAAAAAGGTGTATGCAAGCTATCTCCCAAGTCCTGAAAGGAATATGTAGGAAGAAGGTGTAAAATGTATGAAGTCTTTGAAGTTGGCTCAAGTATACCCATGTCAATGCTAAAAGCTATAACAATAAAATCAGGCATTCTAGGCCACATTGCTAAAGATGACAAATCACAATCTCCCAAAGACTAATGTAGAGCATAATCCAAAGACAATGACGGTTGACAACAATTGTGTAATGGTTGTCATCAAAGAGGAGAGCTAACCTCTCAAATGTGTCCTCCAAATCTAAAATATGTGTCTCCATAATCAATTCTAAAACTCCTATCAAGAGATCATCCCATAAAACTGATTTAGGAAGAATATGGATGCCCTACCACAAGAAGTCATTAGAATCTTTCAAAGAAGTTACTCTGAACTCTGAATTAACAACAGATGAAAGTAAAAAGTAATGGTCCTCAAAGAGAAGATGTATGCACCAAATAGTGTCTGTAATATAGGAAAAATACTAGAACTTACTTGGGTTAAAGCATATACAAATCAAACTAACCTACATTAAACAACAAAGCACAAAAGAAATAAACAAAACGATAAATGAAACACTCTCACCGAATATTTGTACACTCCTTCGAATTATCTTTGTTGTCCTTCTCCATCTTGTTGTGATACTCTTCTTGCCCTCATATTTTTAGTATGTGTGCAATTATAACCTTGATGTATGTGATTATAGATAAATATCAAAGATTAACAAGTCGCTTCAAAAAGTATATTGACTTCAGGAGGAGTTGAAATGATAAAGGCCAGGTCAATTTATAGAAAATTGGTTTTCGAACGATCAACTCATATTTGAAAGAGAGATCAATGATCGAGATTGATGAATGCCATTCGATGTGAGATTTGTGTCAGTTAGAACGTGATTTGGAAAGTCTGTCGGATAAAGATTAAATTATATAATAATTTAATATGATGTTAAGACTATTCAAAATTTGAAAGAAAAAGAGTTTGAATGAAAAGGATAAAGATAGAATTTGGAGAATGATCTGTTCAAATGCACACATGAATTAATTAATTAAATAAAGATATTTAATTAATAAATATGTTCATGCATAAGAGTTAGAATTAAATGACTGACTGGTTATGATAGAGAGTCTCTTTGCAAAGACGAACAAATGTTGCATCAGGAGATAATTGATTGCTTCAAATAGATCTTAAGTCAAGTGATGAGTGAATAATTAGATAACTTACAAAATTATCTAAATATAGAAGAATATGTTACAAAGAGAGTTTTATGAATTAAATGATTTGTTTAATTCAACATTTAAGGAATAATTAAATAAATAAGATTGATTTAATTGAGTGATGAAAAGTTTAAATGAATAATTAAATAATTCGAGCATTTATTTAATTATAGTTGAAAACATGATAAAGATAAATTAAGCAAGAATTTATTTAATTTAAGAAGAAGGGTAAAATTAATTAATGACATAATTAAATAAAGAACATTTATTTAATTAATCAAGATAGAATAGAGACAATGTAATTTAATTAAATAATTAAGATTATTTAATTAATAAATGAATAAATGTTAAAGTGAATTAATTAAATAATTAAAATTTATTTAATTAATAGATGCGAAAGGACTTTATCAAGTAACTAAATAATTAACATTATTTAATCATGACTATGAAAATATGAATTAAGAAGAAATTGAGGTCGGAGGCTTAGACAAAATTTTGGCGTCTATAGTGTCATCTAGATCTTGTTGGACACTTCCGGAGAGCAAGAGGGGGGTGAATCAATCTATACAAAATTCAACGGGTAACACCAGACTCGACCTCTCCCATGCACTAAAAAAAAGAACGCTACCCTCCCCTCATCTATATATAAAATAGGTAGGTCGAGCCTATCCAGTAAAAATAGATTCGGTTGAAGCAACACTTACTAATCTCTATGCCCAGCTAGATAGCAAGGGAATAGCGAGTGGTTATCCATCTACTGTAATAAGGAAAAGGAAGATCAAAATGATGAAACACCATTCCCTCCATATATCTTTCTCGTATTAGATTCTATACGATTCTAGTAAGATCTTATGACAACCCTTCTAGAGCTTGAAACTTTCAGCACAACTCAAAATCCTTTAGTAGATAAAGAGAGAAATTTAGGAAAAACAATAACGTAGAAGAATATAACAGTTTGGATTTTTAACACCTTTAACAAAAATTACCAATAAACAATATAGTAGTAATCAGACCAACAACAAAGAAAAATAGATAGAGAACACACACATGCACAAGGAGACACCAAATTTATGTGGAAAACCCAATGAAGGAAAAAACACGGTGAGAGTTAACTCACAATATAAGGCTCACTGCCTTAGAGAAAGATACAAAAAGAACTTGTAGCATTGATGTACCAACCAACTCTAGGAGCAAGATATAGAGGACCTGATGAGATTCACTATCTTAGAGAAGGATACAAAATATTTATAAGAGAATTACAAATATTTCCAACACAACTGTCTATTAACTAAGGCATTCAAGCTCAATTAATCTTTCTTTTCACAATCTTTAGCCCTATCTATACTGGATATTCAATATAGCTCACACATAATTCTTCACACTTTTACACTTATCCACTAACTTGCATCTAAAATCATCTTGCATTTATATCCATCACAACACCTCAATTATTTAATTAGGTCGGCCATGAAGAGAATAAACAACGAATTCAACTAGTCGGCCGCTAATAACATAATGTGGTCCTTTCCTAAAGATAAAGAGGACCAAAAAACTCTTAGCACATCTTTTAATGTGATCCAAAACCATTTACACATTGGAACACATCAACTGAAGTTGACATTAAGGAAACATGTGGACGAGACATTGAAGCACATAACTAGTCGGCCAATAAACACTCTTTCAAATGAATTTACTTGATGTGGTCTTAAAAAAGATAGGTCATGACTCAAATCTATCATGAAACATCTTCCATTGTTGGCCAACCCTCCAAGCACATGACCCAAGCAAAGGAACAAGCCTTGCTAGTTAGATATCAACAAATAACCCAAAAAGACAACTCAAGACACAATGTTGGACCAAATCAACCAATTAGTAACATGCAGATCACATAGGGATGTTCCTTGAATATACAACATCACTTACATACTCTTTTGTTATACTTTCATGCCATCAACAACTACCACAAACCAAATATGTATAGGAAACTATGCTTAGGAAACACAAAATACATAACTAGATGATGTAACATTTGTAGAATAGTTTCAAAACCACTTCAACATATGATAGTGGAGTTGATACATTGCACATAGGTTGTGAGAATATTAACAAATCCACAATAGTGGAGACAGTTGTGCGGAGAAATGCAGAGCATTTCCTAGACTAGTCCAAACAATGAACAATACCACCAACCTTCTAGATTTCACATGAATCTCCTCATCAACATATGTGACCTGAGAAGATAAGACTGCAAGGTACATAGAGCACTGACAGTGAATACCAAACTGAAAGACTAGAACTACAATAGTGGAGGAATGCAAATCATTCTCCTACACAGATTCAATGCAACTTCCTGTACTAGAATCATTTGAGCCACTTGTGGATGCTAGAAGGTGCTTTCAACAACACATGTATATTATCAAGAATGAGCATGAGAAATACTATAGACATTCAAAAACATCTCTCCAATATTATTCATGCTTCTAATCCTCATCTTCATATAGTATCATGAAAACAACTCTGTTGATGGTGCAACCATGATATGAGGGTCCTCAAGGAGAACAATCTGGGTCGTGCAGCAAGAGAAACACAATAGAAGAAACACATAATATGGAGGAAAATGCAGTTACAAATATTCTTATTATAAAAATTTTGATTATATATAGTCGGCCACATTCAGGCTTCCAAATTCAGCTCACAGGCCTAATTACAACATGCTCAAAATACAATGCTCATATATGTGAGCAAAAATCCCACAGATCAAACTCTACTTTCTTCTTATTCCACTTAAAATTGATTGATTGTTATCCTAGTGATTCATTACAATATTTATATCATATCTGTGGGCCAAGAAATATCTGCATCGTCCAAAGATAATTACAATCTCTGATGAAGGAAACATAACGTGTGCAAGAATAGGTCAGCCTCAAATCTAAATTTCTTCTAGGGTAGATGTGTATGATGAAGTTTGGACCTAAAATTATGGTCGGGGACACTTCAAGGAACAAATCCAAACACACCATGAGGGTCTATAAGTTACGAGAGAGATCCATGATTAATCCAACTAGCCGTTAGGGTTTGAAATTATTTTAGGGCCAATTCAAAAAACTGTCACTTAATTCGAAAGAGATAACTTGCTGGAAAAAATATCCAACCAAGCTGCAAACTTGGAATAAGGAAATTGAACATGTCCATGATAAAATCATAGATATGTCCAGATCTGGTGAGCAAACATGTAAAAACACCGGATCTACCAACTTGAACTAGAAAAGAACTAAACAATCTTGAACAAAAAAAACTAAATGAAAATATTTTTGGTTGATGCAGGATTGCCAAGAACCAAGGATGCTCCTGCATCAGACATCCGGGGTTATTGAAAAGTGAGTCCCTCGCTTTGCTAGGGCCAAAGGGAAACCAATATGGTTTACCTTAGCCTGAGAAATCCAAGAAGAATCGTTCACTGGTCTACCCTTCCACTTCACAAGATATTCTTTGTATTGTCTTCCATGAGTCTTTCTCCCATCTGTGACATCCAAAATCTCTTCTATCCCAACTGATTGTTGTTTAGGAAGTTGTTCCTCCAATTTTTTTTTACTATCTTCACTGAATTTTGCTTCATGGTACTAATGAAAATCTACAACATTGAATATAGGTGAAATACCCATGTCATTTGGTAACTCTACTTCAAATGCATTTCCTGAATCAAATTTATTCAAAATTCTATAGGGTCCAAACTTCCTCATCTTGATCTTATTGTATGAGCCAACTGTGAATTTTTCCTTCCTCAAACACACCATCAGTTCATATCCAACTTCAAACTCCTTATGTCTCTTCTTTGCATCTACCCACTCCTTATATTTTCGGTTCATATCTTCCAACTGGTGCTTCACTTGAGTATGCACCTTCTTCATACGTTTTGTGAATTTCTCTACTTCTGCACTCCTTTTGTCTTCTTTACTAATGTCTTGTAGTTCAGATATACCTCTAGGATGAACTCCAGTAACAATCTCAAAAGGTTTATTTCCAGTACTCTTGTTCACTGAATTATTGTAGGCAAACTCTTCTTGTGCAAGGGCCAAATTTCAACTTCTAGTCTTCTCTCCAACCAAACATCTCAGACAATTTCCCAAAATCCTATTCACTACCTCGGTCTGTCCATCAATCTGTAGTTGAAAATTAGAACTGAACTTCAAATTTTTCTTCAACTTCTTCCAAAGTGTCCTCCAAAAAAAAACCAATAAACTTTGTCTCTATCTGAAACAATACTCCTAGGTAATTCATGCAATCTGACCACTTCCTTGAAAAACGAGTCTACTACATGTATTGCATCTGTTGTCTTCTTACAAGGTATGAAATGTGTCATCTTAGAAAAAATATCCACAACCACAAATATTGAATCATTACCTCTCTGTGTCTTAGGCAAACCAAGTATGAAATCCTTGTTGATATCCTCCCAAGGTATTTCAGGTGTCATCAAAGGTTTATACAATCCAACATTTTGACTACTCCCTTTTGAAACTTGACAAAATTTGCAACTCTACACAAGTTTCCTAACATCCTTATGAACCTATGGCCAAAATTAGTTCTCACTCACCAATGCTACTGTTTTATCAATTCCAAAATGTCCTGCCAATCCTCCACTATGTTTCTCTTTCACCAAGTTATCTCTCATTGAACTTTGGGGTATACACAAATGAATTCCTCTGAACAAAATATCCTCTTGAATGAAATATTCCAACCACTGAATCCTATCCTCCAAAACTAGCTCTTTACATGCTCTCAAAGGTTCTGCAAAATTCGGGTCTTCCTCATACAAGTTCTTCAATTCTCCAAATCCTAATACTTCCACTTTAATTTATGCCAGAAAATTCCTTCTCCTACTCAAAGCATCAACAACTCCATTTCACTTTCCACTCCTATGCTTCAAAACAAAAGTATAAATTTGCAAGAACTCTACCCCTCTCATATGTTTTTGATTCAACTTCCCTTTGCTATTCAAATACTGCAAAGCCTGATGATTCATGTACAAAACAAACTCCTTAGGGAATAGGTAATGTCTCCACTTCTTCAAAGCTTGAACTATGGCATAGAACTCCTAATCATATACTGAATATCTTCTCCTAGAATCATTCAACTTCTCACTTAAATAGTCTACTGGTCTTCCTTCTTGACTTAGTACTGCTCCAATTTCATTTCCACTTGCATCACAATCTACTTGAAATACCTTATTAAAATGTGGTAAAGCCAACATAGGTTGCTCAATCACCTTCTTCTTCAACAACTCAAAACTTCTATCCACTCCATATATCCATCTAAAATCCTTCTTATCTCCTCTCATTTTTTCTGTCCTAATGAACTTTTAGTAGAAACTAGCCAATCCATGAAATGATCTTACCTCTCCAATAATTTCTGCTGTAGGCCATTCTAGAATAGCTCTTCCTTCATGAAACTACACTTATTAATGTTTATCAGTAACTACTCTTCCCTCAACCTCTGCAAAACTTGTCTTATGTGCAACAAATGTTCTTCTCTAGTCTTACTTAAAATCAAGGTGTCATCCAAATAAACAATCACAAACTTACCCAATAATTTCTTCAATACCTCATTCATCAACCTCATGAAAATAATCGATACATTTGTTAGTCCAAAAGGCATCACCAACCACTCATAAAATCCTTCATTTGTCTTGAATGTTGTTTTCCACTCATCTCCTTCTCTGATTATGATCTAACGATATCCACTCTTCAAATCTATCTTTGTAAATTACTTAGCTCCATTCAAACAATCCATAATGTCATCCATTCGGGACAAAGGAAATCTATACTTCACTATGACCTTGTTTATAGCTCTAGAGTCTCTACACATCCTCCATTCTCCATCATTCTTAGGTGCCAATACAATAGGTATTGCACAAGGAATTAAGCTTTCTCTGATCAAACCTTTTCTCAACAATTCTTTCACTTGTCTGTTCAATTCTTCATTCTCTGTCGGTATCATCTGGTGTGTTGCTTTATTAGGTAAACTAGCTCTAGGAATCAGATCCATGCAATGACTAATACTCCTTACAGGTGTCAATCCATCAGGTACATTATCTAAAATTATGGCTTCATATTCTGTCAACAATTCCTTTATCTCATCTAGTTGTTCTTCTACATGCTTCAAGTCTTCAACCTTCTTAGGAACCAAGGCATACAAAATGTTCTCATGTCTCAGTCCATCCAGAAATCTCCTCCCATCAACCAAACTAATTGTAGCAATCGTACAAACCTCAATTTTAGGAACATCCTCCAAGGGTAACAAAGTTTGCTTCATCCCATTAGCAACAATAGTATATATGTTCTTCTTTGCATCATGAATAGCCTATCTATCATACTACCAAGGTCTTCCCAACAAAATATGGAATACATCCATAGGCATAATATCACACAAAAATTCATCATGGTAATTTCCTATTTTCAATTTCACTAAACATTGTTCACTTACCAGTATCTTATGATCATCTTGAATCCATGCTATTGAATAGGGCTTTGGGTGTTTCAATATTTCCAGCTTCAACTTGGTCACCATTTCTTCAAAAGCCAGATTCTTAGAACTCCCACTATCAATGATCACTTTGCAACATTTACCAGCTACCTTGCAGGGTATGTGCAGGATCATGATGGGCCAAAAAGTGGCGATATGTAAGTGATATGATGACCCATATGGCTGATGACTTTTTTCTTACCCAAAATTGATGAAACGAAAAGAGTAATTAAAGGATATTCTCAGTTTTCCACCCATATAAATTATTCTTTACTTTGAATTTAATAAATAATTGTTATCCATTTTCTATTTAAATTACGAAACAAGTCCTAATTGATAGGTTGGTTGAAAAACATCTATAAATTTCAAACGGTATGATATTTTTTGAATCCAAAACATGTGTCACATTCTATGCTTCACATACTATAGGATTAAAAAAAAAAAAATTGAATTTCATGAGGTTTTGACTAAGTTAAGGTGGTTAGATAGACAAGTTTTTATATTTATGGTATAAATTATCATTCTTACTGACTTCCTTATCCTTAATTTGATCTACAAAATGTCCTCTTCCTCCTCCAGTAAATATTCTTCCTCTTTGTCTTTTCTCATGTCTTTTGTTTCTTTTTCTCTTATGTTTTTAGGGCACACCGATATGCCTCTTCCATAGTCAACAACTTAATCAAATTAATCTCATTTTGTATAGATGACCTCAAACCATTCATATATCTAGCTACTTGTTTGGTCTCATCTTCTGAATGTCCAGATCTGATATTCAACTTGTAGAACTCCCCAGTATAATCTCTCACACTTGTTTCTTTCTGTTTCAAATTCTATAATTTTCGGAACAAACAGGTCTGATAGTCTGTAGGCATAAACTTTGTCTTCAACTTATTCACAATTTGATCCCATGGTCTTATCTTCTCATTCCCTTTTCTTTTTTTATCTGTCTGCAAATGTTCCCACCAAAGGGATGCATGACCTTTCAACTTTGTACAAGAAAATCTCACCTTCTTATCTTTTGTGGTACCTTCAAAATCAAATTACTTTTCCATCTTTGTTTTCCAATCAAGTAATTCATCTTAATCCAACTTACCATTATAATTCAATGGATTGAAATGGGGCTTAGTGTTCACTCTAGTTAGGGCTCTTATGAACCTTTCTTCTCCCTAATCAAGGCCAAATTTCTCTTCTCTTGCAACTTATTCCTATTCTTCTACTTCTTCATCACTCACATCATCAACTAGTCGACCTCTTCTCTGGGCCATTTCAACTGCTTCTAATCTAGCAGAAATTCCTCTCAACATTTCCATTACAACTGGGTCTGCATTTCCACATGCTCCATTTCCTCTACAATTTATTCTTCCCTCCATCTTTACACAAGTCCTCTGCAGCTACAGGTCGGATCCTAAATCCACCACCCCACAACAAATATTCAACAGGACTGTGCAAACTCTAACTATCTCACAAGGAATGAGTCTCGCTCTGATACCAATCTGGTGCAACCACAGTAGAACGGTCCTCAAGGAGAACAATCTAGACCATGCAACAAGAGTAACACAACAAAACAAATATGGAATATGGAGGAAAATGTAGTTACAAATATTCTTATTATCAGAAATCTTGATTATATATAGTCATCCACATCTGGGCTTACAAATTCAGCTCACAGACCTGACAACAACATGCTCAAAATACAATGCTCATACATGCGAGCGAAAATCCTACAGATAAAACTCTATATTCTTCTTATTCTACTTAAACTTGATTTATTACTATCCTAATGATTCATTACAAGCTTTATATCATATTCGTGGGCCAAGAAACATCTGTGTCGGCCAAAGATCATTACAATCTCTGATGAAGGAAACGTAACATGTGTAAGAACACGTCAGCCTCAAATCCAAATTTCTTCCACAGTAAATGCATTTGATGAAGTGTGGACCTAAAATTATGGTTGGGGACACTCCAAGGAACAAATCGAGACACACCATGAGGGTCTCCAAGTTATGGGAGAGATCCATGATCGATCCAACTAGTCGTCAGGGTTTGAAATTATTCCAAGATCAATTCCAAAAAATTCACTTAATCTGAAAGCGATAGCTTGTCGTAAAAAGATCCAATCGAGTTGTAAACTTCGAATAATGCAATTGAACATATCCATGATGAAACCATAGATCCAAAAGGTTTGGTGAGAAAACATGTAGAAACACCAGATCTACCAACTTGAACTGGAAAATAACTAAACAAGAACAAAAAAATTGAATGAAAATATTTTTGGTTGATGCAAGATTACCAAGAACCAAGGATGCTCTTGCATTAGTTGATCTAGTAATAATTCATTATATGAACATCGACAATAACACCTCTTTGATAAGGCATGAAATCCAATCAATGTTAGCCCAAACTGAATATACTAGACAACGAATGCCAAGGACTAAGAAAATATTACTTAGGTGATGACATCAATTACAACTAACAATCAATGTTTATAACAACTACTAATGATCTCATTAGTGTTAACATCAATAAAATAATCAATTTTGACATCAATGACAACAACACAACCATCATTGTTAACATCAATGCTGATAATGGCCAACAATATCCCCCTTTGACATTGATGGAAACACACTACTCACTCTCCCCCTTTCACATCAAGAACAAAGGGTAAAAAATTTATGCACAAGGAAACAAGACCTTTTTTCACACACATATGTAACAACGGTATAATTTCTTCAGGACTCCCCCTTACTACCAGCTCCCCCTAAAGGGTAGCACTTATCAATCTAGGAGAAAGGATATGACATGAATTTTTTCCCCTAGAAAGATGCACCATCTTATGAATCTAGCTAGAGAAAGTAGCGGCAATAATCCCTAGCTTTTGCCTTAAATATTCAAAATTATCCTTTGAAAGAGCCTTTGTAAAGATATATGTAATTTGATTGGGTATGTGCAGGATCATCATGGAAAAAATAGGCCCTTAAGTGGCAATAAAAAGACAAAAAATAAGAGTTAGACAACTTGACGTAAAAATTTGAATAAGTTATTTATATTATTTCAAAAAAATGTAAAAATAGAATCTATAGCAAATTGAATGTAGTTTCTAAACTACAAGACCTTTATTTAAAAAAAAAAATCTATTTGGTGATAATTTGAAATTTCAATGCAATAGTATTTAAATTTCAGGGTAAAAATAAGAAGTAGGTGTCTGTCTAACCACCCTAACCACAATAAAATGATAATATTTTGTTATAAGCTTTTAAATATAAGTAGAAGACTCATGTCCCGATGTCATGCATATTTTTTTATAATTTTTTTCCAAGTAAATAATTAATTATGATTTTTTTATTACAACTTTTAAAAAATATAAAAGCTCATTTGTCTAACAACCTTAACTTGGTCAAAAATTCATGAAATTCAATTTTATTTTTCCTACTCCTATAGTATACGAAGCATAGAATGTGACACATATTTTGGATTCAAAAAATGTGATACCATTTGAAAGTTATAGATGTTTTTCAATCAGTCTATCAATCAGGAATTTATTCGTAATTCTAATAGAAAATGAATAATAATTATTCATTAAATTCAAAGTAAAGAATAATTTATGTTGGTGGAAAGCTAAGAATCTCCTCTAAAAACCCTTTTCGTTTCATCAATTTTGGGTAAAAAAAAAGTCATCAGCCACATGGGCCATCATATGGCTTACATATCGCCACTTTTTGGCCCATCATGATCCTGCACATACCTGATCCTTTGTAGGAACATACTCCATTTTTGAATTCATGTTCTACAACTTTCTCTCTCTGAAAATGGTACCAGATTGAAATGTATTTAGTCCTTGAATGCATTACTGGATTCTTAGAAATTTTAATAGCACTTGTATTATCACATAGTATAGGAATTGGTTCATCATACGCCACCTTCACATCCTTCAAAGGCTATTCCATCCAAAGAACTTGAGTACAACAAGATGCAACAAGAATATATTTTTCTTCTATTGTGGACAAAGATATTGAATCCTTTTGTTTACCAAGAACCATGAGACCAATTTGTCTCTTGAAAAGAATGCATTTCCACTTGTACTCCTTTGGCTATCAACAGAAACTTCCCAATCAACATCAATATAGGCACTTACAGAGAAATGTTGATCATTTTTGTACCATCACCCATAATCCAAAGTACCCTTCAAATATTTGAAGATTCTTTTTATAGCCTTCTCATGAGATTGCTTAGGATTCGATTGAAATCTAGAAACCAGACATACCGCATGCATGATATCTAGTCTGGAAGCAGTTAAATACAATAAACCTCCAATCATGGGCTTGTAAAGAGTTTCATCAACCTCTGAAGACTCATCAAATTTTCATAAGTGACAACTTCTCACCATAAGAGTACCCATTGGTCTCAAATCTTCCATTCCAAATTTCTTTAACATCTCCTTGACATATTTAACTGAAGAGGTGGAATAGTATTGGGATGGGTGACCTCTTGGGAAGGCCTAGTGCTTCACCTTAGTGAGCATCACCTAGATGCACTAATTCCTAAGTGGACCATTCACTATCATGAGAGATGAGTTCTTGTGAACCACTACTCATGAAACATGGGTCAATGAGTTTGACTCGTAAAACTACATGGTTGAATTTTGATAGTAATATCACAATTTGACATGTTGTGGAAAATACCTCCTACTTATCAATTGATGAGCTAAATAGGGCTCTATAATTAGTGGTTCCTAAGGCACAATACTTTCTAAAGGTTTTATAAACGTGGTTGCAAGCTAAGTGCATTTAACCTTGGAGAAAACTATTGTTAAGTGTGTTTGAGTTGGAGTAGTAGTAGGATGGGTGATCTCTTGAGAAGGCCCAATGCTTCACCTCAGTGAGCATCACGTAGATGCAATGAGTGCTAAATGGACCATTCACTCATGAGAGATGGGTTCTTGTGAACCACTACTAATGAAACATGGGTCAATGAGTTTGAATCATAAAAATACACAATTGAATCTTAATAGTAACATCACATTTTGACCTGCTATGGAAAATACCTTCTACTTATCAATTGATGAGCTAAAGGGGCTCTATAATGAATGGTTCATAAGGCACAACCCTTGCTAAAGTTTTGCAAATGGGGTTAAACTAAGTTGGTTTAACCTTGTGGAAAATTTTGTGATTAAGCATGCTTGAGCTGGAGTAGTACTGGGATTAGTGACCTCCTGGGAAGGTCCAGTGCTTCACCTCTGTGAGCATCACCTAGATGCAATGAGTGCTAAGTGGAAAATTCACTATCATGAGAGATGGGTTCTTATGAACCACAACTCATGAAACATGGGTCAATGAGCTTGACTCATAATATTACATAGTTGAATCTTGATAGTAATATCACAATTTTGCACGCTATGGAAAATACCTCCTACTTATAAATTGATGAGCTAAAGAGGCTCTATAATTAATGGTTCATAAGGCACAACACTTGTTGAAGGTTTTGCAAATGGGGTTGCAAGCTAAGTGGGTTTAACCTTGGGGAAAACTCCATAGTTAAGTGTACTTGAGGTGGAGAAGTACTCGGATGCATGGCCTCGCAGAAAGCCCCAATAATTCACCTCTGTGAGCATCACCTAGATGCAATGAGTGTTAAGTAGACCATTCACTATCATGAGAGATAGGTTGTTGTGAACCACTACCCATGAAACATGGGTCAATGAATTTGACTCATAAAACTACAAAGTTGAATCCTAATTGTAATATCATGAAACAACAACTCTATTTAATGCCCAGTTTTTGAAAAGTCAAACCTTGGGATCATCCTATTTAATGCCCAGTTTTTGATAAGTCAAACCTTCGGATCACCTGGTCACAACCAACCTTTTCTCTCAATGGAATGGCCCATGATAATGTCATAGGGACTAAAATGATATTTGTGTATGTTAAGTTTATTTCTTAGCAGATACACACCATGTTTTTTACGAAATGACTCAGCCAAATTTTGTCTCATGGACTGCAATGATGAGTTGTTATGCTAGATGTGGGTGTGGAGAGGAGACCTTTGCATTGTCTTACACAATGCAGAGGATAGGGTTGAAGCCTAACGATAATTAAATTTGCCAGGCATTCTGCCGGTCTATTTCAATTTGGGAGCTCTGGAACGGGGTAAGGACGTTCATGAAGAGATCAAAGTGGGTTTCACAGATGTTTTATTGGGAACTATTTTCATGTATGCTAGAGCGAAATGAGCTGTCGTGAAATGCTATCGACATATGCACAAAATGGGTGTTTTGATGAGTCTTTGAAACTGTTTGGAGAAATGTGCAGGTAGGTATAAAGCCAAATTCGGTTACTTTTTCTAGTGTTTAGGATGCTCCAAATGGGTTTGATGACATGCCAATAAGATATATGGATTCTTGGAATAAGATGATTGCAGGATATGCACATAATCCGCATGTTGATGACGGCTGGAAGCTCTTTCAGCAGACGACTGAAATAAATTTGGTTTCATGGAAAGCATTGATTTCCCGAATAACACAAAATGAAATTCCTGATGATGCAGAAAGTTGTTTCAGAAAATGCCTGAAAGGACTTGGTCACGAGAACTACGTTGAGCTCAGGATATGCCCAGAAATGATAGTTTTGACAAAGCTCTTTAAATGTTTTTACAAATGCCAAAGACGGGCTTGTAGCCAAACTTGGAAATAATGAAGGATGATAATTTACCACAGCAATGAACTTACAGAGCATAAGCAAACAAATTACCGTGATATGTCTATTGTAGATACTGCAAGTGAGAAAATGACAGAATAGCTAGCTGAAAAGGCGTTGAAAACTGAAATAAATTCAATTGGAAGCTATCAAATCAGATGCTCCAACATTTGGCACCATTATCCCAGTCTGTGCTATATAATACGGCAGGTGTTCTATGCTGTGTCATCGGGATTTACAAGGTAATCAAACTTAGGTGAGACAGGCACCATAGATTGGCCCGGCTTAAACGTCACACATTAAGCTTTGACTGCTTAGTGTGGACGTGTCGGGGCCCCCACTCTTAACTGGCTATTCCAATGTCCGGTTCTTAGTGACGTTTTTAATTTTTCCTTTCTCGTTGCCTTCACCTGCTTCCGTTTCCGTTTATTTTAGAAGTTCTGTAAACCGCTGCAGTCAGCAGTCAACCGCCCTGTTCCCGCCTATGATGCAAACCAAACTCAAAACATGTTCCAGCGCTGCAAAGTTTGGTGGATGCTCGTACAAAATGTGAAAGCATAGACAAGGGATGTGCTGAATGCCTGAAATAAATGTGGTCTCATGGAATGCCAGATAGCAGGATATACAAAATAGATTTTTTGAAAGATTTCAGGAACTTTCAAGCAAATGCAACTGCACTTGTAAAGCCAGACTCCGCAACCTTTGCCAGCAGCCTCCCTACCTCTGCAAAAATGGGAGCTTCGGAACAGGGTATGGAATCCATTCGAGGATTTTTTTCAGATCTTGTGGTTGCAATTACCTTGGTAGACATGTATGCAAAATGTGGAAGTGTAGCCAAGGCATGTGAACTGTTTGAGAAAATGCCTGAAAGAAATGTGGTCAAATGGATTGCCATGATTGCACGATACACAGAATATGGAAGCATAGACAAGGCATGCGAACTATTTAACAGAATGCCTTGATGAAATGTGTTATCTTCGAATGCCCTGATTGCAGATTATTCATGAGTTTGCCTTTTTTAAAAGGCTTTAGGAAATTTCAAGAAAATGCAATTGGCAGGTAAGCTTCGTTGCATAAGCTCATCATAAATTGGCTTTCATTATTTTGTTCATCGCTGCACAATGGGGGTATCTACTCTGCTATGTGTTGAAAATTTGCTGAGATAATGTATGTAGAATAATGTAGTGTAATTGAGAGGGAAATAAATTTAGAAATTTAATATTAAGACATTTGTATAGTGCATTTGATGGCACCAGCTGAGGTTTCTATGATAATGAAGAAATATGAAACTTAAAGTTATCTCTACAAGTTGTTTATTTTGCAATTCACAGCTGTGATAAGTCTCTGATATAGATCGAACCACAATAATCTTGGAGATCAAGTGTATCACATATAATTTGTACAAAATGATTTTTCATAAAGTTCATAGGTTTACCAAATTTGGAGAAATAATTTTATCTTTATATCACAGATTCATCGAAGAGTTAAAAAGTGTAAGTATAAACACATTGCTCAAACTGGTTAACATTGTAGACAAGTGAGACCTTTCTTTGGGTGGGAATTATTTTTCCTATCTATAGAATCATGCTTAAAGAAATTAGTTTGTTATAAGAGATGGTGAGGAGAATAGGGAGCTTTGGAATAGGGTATGGACATCTATCAAATCATTAAGGATAGAGCAATTATGTTTGATCTAGTTGCAATTGTTTTGGTAAAAATTTATGCAAAATGTGGAAGTATAGACAAGGGGTAGGAACTGTTTTGGGATCGAAATTCAACATCTTTATTCTAATATTCATTTCTCAAGACTTTTAGCATTCTTTTGTTTGTTGTTATCTATCTTATTTTGATTTTTTAAATTTCATGTAACAAAGGCATGGTTGCACTCTACATTGTACCAACAATCTTATACCAAAATCGGACTTTGTTCTTCCTATTAGCAACCTCAATTTTCCAATAGACCCTCTTATTATTTTCCATCATCTAGTTTATATAGTTTCTACCTTTCATTCTTATTACCTTTTAAAAGTCTTTAAACAATCTTGTCATTCATAAAGTTATTTTTTAGTAAACTAACCAATTTCCTATTTTGTTATCATTTCCCAACTAAGGCCCATTTAGATTAAGAATTTAGCTTAAGTAAGACATGTTAAGCAATCTAACTAGAAATAAAAATAATTTGTTATTTAGTTGGTAGATAATTTCTGTGTTTGCATTAAGTAAACTCATTTATGATGGTTTGCTAGTTGAATCCTAAGATAGATAATTGAAAAGACGTTCCTACATTTAAATCGTGTAGGCTATCTATATTTGTAGTGAACTTGATGTTACTCCTAACCTTGATTGTTTATTCCTTTCTTCATCTTCCAAAAAATATTTCTCTATAAACAACAAATTCTCATTCTAATGTTTGAAATTTAGTTAATTCTACTTTGACTTTTTAATTTTTCATCATTCAACAAAACACTTTTTGAGTAAACATAAACATAGTCACAACATATAGACCTTACCACAAATAGGTTAGTGTCCATTTAATACACTATTGTTTTTGTCTTTTATTTTCAATTAAAAATAAAAACTCTACATTTTTCTACTCAAATTCAGTATAGTATATGAGAATGAATCATTTTGATGTTCTTTGATATAAATTGTTAGCCTTCCTTAGTTAACTATTCCTTCCTCACACATTATCTCTTATAAGAATCCTCATCTAAATCTATCCATGTATCTTCTTTCCTCCATTACCCTTCCTCCCCCTACTGTCATCCACCCCACATGTTGTTCTACTCTATATGTCTCACAATGATGACCACTTTGATAATGAATTCCTATTAGATGATTCTGAATTTGTCACTCAGCAAAATTGAGCACCACTTGTCTCTCCTCCAAAGTAGCCTACTTGATGATGTCACCTACTCCTTAACAAATATCATCATCGCCCATATTGAGAGGCTAGAGATATTACAAGGTATAGGATATATTGTCAACACTTATGTCCCTTCATATTTGAGTTCTCCTTCATCCCTCTCTTCTAGCCAACTTATTTGAACTTTTTCCTACATCTCCATATTCCTTCACCTGAATTTCCATGCCTACTGATCCAGCACACATTTCCACCATTATGTTTCTCTCTTCATTCCCCTTTTTTACTATGATCATGTCCATTTAGGTAACCACTTTATCTCCTACCCCTAGATGTCCCACCCTTTCAACCCTTACCCTTCACTTATCTTGCTTGATCCTCTCTTACCACTATTTTCACTCCCTCTCCTATCCTACCATTAACCTCACAACCCTTTCCATACTCTTACCAAAACATGTCTTCTTTTACATCTCATGCCCTCAATGTCCCAACCTATGCCCCTAGTACTATCATTTACCACCTAGTTCAAGAATTGT
The DNA here is from genome assembly GCA_007115665.2 of Sequoiadendron giganteum. Lineage (NCBI taxonomy): Eukaryota > Viridiplantae > Streptophyta > Pinopsida > Cupressales > Cupressaceae > Sequoiadendron > Sequoiadendron giganteum. The sequence goes on along the minus strand of CM021108.1, from coordinate 498,757,655 downwards.
CATTAATGCAATGCTAGCTATCTATTATCATATCATCTTATGCATTGGGGGATGAAACCTTAAACCTCTTTCATAGAATAATATATTTGGCTATAATAGATCACCCATAGGAACCATAGTTCATCATGTTAAACATTGACATACATGTATGATTGGATAAGCAATCCTAAGATGCATGTCCAATCCTTTATAGATCAATGTGCATTGAGTATTACTTTGATGATCTATTCATAGCTAAGCTTTATCTATTAATTAAGGAAAAAAAATATAAAATGGTTCTACTCTTTATCTACCTCTCTTTGGGTTCCTTCGTCTATCTCACTTATCTTTTCATGGAATACATTCAATTCAACATAAGATTGCAGGTTAGTTTCATCAACATTATACATTGCAATCAAGATATAAATAATAAGGTGATGGATTTTATCTCTTATCATAAATTCATTCTTTCATAGATCTCCTATCTTCTTCTCGACTCTAATATTGAGAGGGTTTTTATTAGGAATATTTTTGCAAAGCATCAGAATCAAAATCTCTTACACAAATATTCAACTTTTATAACACTTCGTACGACTTTGTATGATTGTGCATAGGTGATAGATCATTTTAAGGCCATCTCCTCGTTGGCCTCTAATGTCTCTATTTGTTTAGCCCCATTCTCTTCTCAAGAAACCAATAATTCTACAAAGAACACCAATAACTTATAATTTTCTCCTTAACCCAACCTTGACCAAAGAATCAACTAAAGTAACTAAAATTGTCTTGCTCCTTGTCTAAACTTACTATCTCCCTTTTTCGACAAGCTAATACTAATTGGATGAAGCTAGAAAAGCCTCCAATTCCATCTTTCAATAGTTTATTTCCAATAACCTTATCCAACTTCATCTTAAATCCAACCCTTGAACCCTAAGATCTTCTTAATACGCCTATAAGCTTTGATTAATTACCACTATTATTGAGAAGGGAAAGTTTTAAATGAAGATATATGTAGGTCTTACAAAAAATTTATCTTCTCTATTTATAATAATTTATAAAAAGAGCATCCAAAAAATTCAAATTTAAGTAATATTTTTATATTTTTTAATATATAAATATCTCTAGCAACAAACTCCCCTGATAGTCACCACACAAATTTAATGATTGAACCTAGATAGTCATCTTAATGATGGATATGAAGGGTTATAAAACTATAAATGGTGGGGACAATGGAGGTGAAGGCTTTAAAGATTTTGTAGATGGTGGCAAGGGCAACGATGAGTCGAATGATGGAGAAGGTGTTGGTGAGCAAGAGTTGGATTCCTACCTATGGGTTGGTGCCATTTTTAATCGCATTACCCCTGTGGTGGTGGTGATAGCCTCTGTACTCATTCTTGAGATTGAAGCCCTCATCATTGTTCCTAGTGCCTTCCCTTGTGTTGTGAGCTTGGGCTCTTGTGCTAGCCTTGGCACCCTTATTGAGATTCATGTGAGGGGTGGATCTCTTGAGGAGTATTTCTCTTAGTGATCTCTTTGGATGAGGAGGAAGAATCTCTCCTCAAATATTCTTATGGAGGGTCGAATTACAAAGTAGTGTATGGGGTCAATATCTTCTACAAGTGATCTAGTGGATGTCGATGAGGATGTTCCTCTTCTGGCTATGTGGCTAGAAGCCTAATGTTCAATTGTTGATAAGCATGGTGTTTCTAGGTTGGGGTATATTGAGCTTTCTTTAATTGTGAATAGGTTGTCTTTCAACAGGGCCTTTCTTCTACCCCTCTCAAGAATCCTTTGTGTGAGGTGGGTTTGAAGATAAATCTTCTTGCCCCATCTTCTTGTTCAATGTCTTCTACTACTGACATGTGTGAAGTGGAGATTGTGCCCTCTCTATCCCAATTGAGACCTTTGTTCCATATCGCCTTCTTTGGGTGAAGCTGCCATTCCAATTATTACTAAGAGAGTGCCTTATCCTCCTTGTAGTAAATTGGAGTGTAGTGCTAAGGAGGTCGTTCCTCAACCTCCTGCTATTCTTTTTTATCCTAATGAATGGGTGCAGAAAACCTTTGTTTTCCTACAACATGTTTCATTGGGAGATTCTTGGGTCAGAGACCAAACATTGATATTATTTGTTGTTGGGGATTTGATTGTTGGTGTGGTTTTTATTTTGAGGCTGAAGGCTTTGAGGAATGCATTCCTTTTATTCTACTTCAAATCTAGTGTGGACTACTCTCATGTTATGCTAGGTGGACCCTAGTTTTTGGGTAAATCATTTCTTTAGATTCAAAATTAGTTTGTTGGTTTTGATGCTACCAAGAACAACTTAGTTCTTGTTTGGGTTCATCTCCTAGAGCTCCCTTTAGAGTTCTGAGATAAAATTATTCATGGTATAGATGATGCTATTGGTCAGTTTGTTACCATTTACAATGTCACAAAATCTAGAATAATTTTTATTTTTGCTCGATTTTGTGTTTTTACTAAAGTTGGTTGGGAGCTTCCCAACATTGATAATATTTTCTCTAGGCTTGGTGTTTGGGAGAAAAAACCCTAATATGATTGTTTCAAACTACCTTGATTATCTTTTTCAATGTTTTTGGGCCCTTCCAAAAGTTTTTTTTCGGTTCCATGTTGCGGTCCAAAATATTGTTGGTCTATATTCTCTTCTTCATTGTTGTTTCATCTCTCTCTTCTTGAGATACTTGTTTTGTTTGATATTATTTCCAATCTTACTCTTTATGAGACTCCTCTCTTATACCTCAATGACTGCTTTGTAATGGGTTTAGGCCCTTCCCACTTTATACTATTAAAACAAACTCCCCTAATAATATTATCTCAATTATAGTATAAATATTAATCTAAATTATAGTCGAAGGATTTTAGATCTATACATGTTGATTCTTTGTGGTATGGTTATTGCATTACTAAAAGGTCCCTAATGATTAGTTCTAGGAAGCTTGGTAAGATTTATGTTGAATTTACATGATCTTGGTGTGATCATATTTTCCTTTGTTCATTATTAGGGTTGGAATTAATAAAATTTCTTAGGATTATGAGGTATTCATACACACAAGAACATGAGGTGTAAAAATAAAATAGCTTCACAATCCTCGAAAAAACCAGGCTAATAAATAGGATTTCCTCTAGTTGACCATTGCAAAGTGATATATAGATTATTTGGAATGTCACTTATAAACAACCTATTACCTTCTACGTATATGATTTCTAACCCCTAATATATACTTGTATCAAATTTATGAAATTAGATCCCCTATTCATAATATAAAAGTGATATATTTGGTTATATTTAATATATTTAGAAAACCCCAATATGCATGCATGTGATAAATTATTACTTTAGAATTGAATCTCCTAGGCTAACTATATAATTCAATTATCAAAGAAGCTATAATTTTAAAATATGTTATTTTTTATGAAGATGAATCATGACACTGTGAATCGATTAATGACTAGAAGAAATTAAAAAGTATTGAGATAAAAAAATTTAATGGAAGTGTAACAAAATTTCCCTCTATACCTAGCAATATATCGACCACAACTAGTATCTCATTTTCTATAATACCCCTCTGTTTTTCTTCTTGTTTGGTTGTAGCTACTTTGATACTGGATACATTTTGTTATGAAGTTTTGATCGCTACTATTCAACGACAACTATTTTATATGATGTGATGTGGTTTATCTGATTATTGTTTCACATGCATTATGGATTAATGATGTTGTAGATTTACCATGAGCTTTTATTATGAGATTATTGATTATGATGTAATGTCAATCTTTGATGAGTGGATGGGTGAAGAGGATGGCTTCGCATCATTGGCTTGTGAGCGCCCTGTCAATCTGTGATTTGTTCTTCACGGTGTGTATTATATGCTGGATATACTGTATTATGTTGTTTACTTGATTTCAGGTTGCAGGTACATGACATCGACTCCAGCTGGTTTCACAAGTTTGAGTGTGTCGATCCAACGGTTAAGTTGAATGGGAGATAGTAACTAGGTAACATGTGTAAGGTCTACACCCTAGCCTTAGTGTGTCATCAGTCTTGTTTATTGAGTCATGTTTTACCTTATTTAATGTTATTTGTTTTGAAAGGTGCTTCCTTATTAAATGAATTTTTAGAATAATTGCATTGGGTTAAGGTAGTGATTATTTTAATATTAATTGAAATTATGCTTTGATGTTATGTTTAAAGTTGATAATGAAATTTAAATTAGTTAAATTTTAATTTATTTAATTATTTAAATTTTAATCTTAAAAGGGTTGAATTTAGTTATTAAATAATTAAAATTAATTAATTAAGTTTATTGGATTAAATTAAATCAAATCAAAAGAAATTTAAAGATATTTGAAAATTAAATTTAGAAATTGAAAGGAAATTGAAATTGTATTTTAAATTCAATTTGGGGTTTCGAAAATGGAAAATGAAATAAATATCTAATTCTCAACTATGCATGCATGCAATGTGAATTAGGGTTATATTAGATATTTTTGATTTATGTGGAATGCATGTTTTCAATTTGGAGAGAGAAGTTTTTGGGGGAGAATTCATTTTTCAGAGCAGTGAAGGAATTTTGGAAAATTTGCACAAAGAAGGGTTTGAAACAGTTTTTGGTTTTGGATTGGATTCGTTGCACGTTTGGGGAAATTCTTGAAGAGGGTTGAATAAAAGAAATTCATCTTCTTCTGTAGCTTTAGATTCTAGGTTTTGTTCTTGTTTTGTTCAATTCAATTTAATGGTTTAAGAATCTGTATTGAATTAATTGTGCAATAGGATCTATTAATCGAATCTAAATTTAAGTTAATCCAATTTGAGGAAAATTGTTAAATTTAAAATTTACTGTAGGACTTTATTCAGTAAATGAGAATTCGTAGATTCATTGTTGAAATTAAACATTTGTTTGTGCTTCAAACATTTAGGTTTTAGTATGAAGATTTTACCCTCTGAAAATATTCAGATCTATTCTTTGATAACTCAAACCCTCGTAGAAAACCTCCATTGAAAATTATATAAAATTAAGATCTATTCAATTTTCTTTTGTTTAATTATTTAAAAATTTGAAAGAATAGGTTGAAGGAAATTAAATTTACATCTTTTGAACTATTGAAAGACATTCTGGAAAAATTTAATTAATTTCCTGTTACTGGTTTTATTTTATTTATTTTAATAGTACTAGTATTATTTTCTGTGTAAATATATATAAAAATATATATTATAGCTAATATATTTTTGAATATAAATACTTATAATACATATTTACAAATATATTTAGGTTTTAAAAATCTAAGATTATTGTATTATACTGTTTTTTTACTTTTCGAAAAAACGTCGTTCATATGGCAATATTGGGAATTGAGTTTCAGAAAAATTCATTGATTTCTTTCATAAATTATTTATTGGGTTTCGAAATTTGGTAAAAGTTGTTTTTAGTTTAAAAAGATGAAAATAAATATTAAAAAAAAAAAAGGGGAGCTTTAATTAATGGCAGGTGGGGAGGTCAAACCCCCACTGCCACTCTTCCCAAGGGAGGACGTACCTGCCATGGGCAGTACGTCCACCACTTGGGGGACGCACTCCCCATGGGATGTACAGACTCCCGAAAAGGGTGTCGGCCACTGTACTTAGTACAGTCGGTGTAAGGCTATGCGAATCGGCGATCATGATGGGTATGCCAATGAAGGACAGTGCAGGGGTACCAGTGGTACCGTCCGTCTGGCCCCTGTCACATCTTTAATTTTTTTAATTTTGTTTATTCTATTACTTTTTATTTTGATTTTGTTTTTTTATTTATAATTTTGTTTAATTTATAATGTATTTTATTAAACAGTTTGTCTATATATGGTAATATTAAATATTAAAATATAATATTTAATATAAAAGAGATTTTATTCATATATTGGGAAAATTGAGTGTCTGAGTATGAATTTGTTACAAAATTTATTTATTTTGTAGACTGGTAAAGTTTAGTAGGACAGATAGTTAAAATTTATTGCATAATGTAGATGTGATTTTATTTTTATTATGTTTTATTTATAATTATTTATATATTCTTTATTATTCTTTTAGGCACTTTAATGCATGCAAGTAGTTAGGTAGTGTGTTAACTGAAATGTTTTTTATGCATTGTTATTTAAGTTTGTGAAAAATATTTATTTAATGGAAGAATTTATTGTTCAATGTAAATCTTATAATGATATTATTTTAAATTTCTGTGAAATGCATTAAATAAGGAATGAATTTAATATATCCGAAATTAGCGTATTTCCTTACCTTTGCCTATTGTTGTTATCTTTCCCTTATATTCGTGATTGGGGAAAAAGGGTTTTATAATTATTTGTGTTAACCCTGGTATCGTGTTTTGATTTTGTCATTGTTTCTATTGATTCAGTATGGATTTAGGAAATCCAAATATTAGATTTGAAATATGACTTGAATGGTTATTGTAGCTATGTCGTCATGTTGTAATTTGGGATATGGGATTAAGTGTTAGTCCAAAATTGTAAGTCTTCCAGAAGAACTCAGAGGATGAGGTTGTCAAAACTTTATGTCAACCAGTTGTTTATCCCTTGGGTAGTGCATGGCGTCTTTTCAGTTTTACCCGGTTTCCATGAATGGGGATGTTTTGTACCTCCTATGAAAGGAGTGGACTACATGTGTTTGTTGCCTCCATGATGTTTGGAGTGAATTGTATTATTTGTTTCCTCCTTGTGTTGGAGTGGTTTTGATACCTAGGTTGCATGCACTTGAGATTCCCTTGGTGATTAGATGTTTGTGTGTTGTCCATTGGAAGAGTGGCTTTTATTAGGCACCAAAGCCCAAAGAGGTAAACTGGGTAACCTTCAGAAGTGAGTTAATCAAGTGATAATTAAATTAATGTACCTAGATGATTAGGATGCATTCACACTAATCAAGATAATTTTTCCTCACTCATAGACACAAGGGCTTATTTAGACTTGGGATGAGTGGGAAGGCTTGGAATGGCAAGGTCATCTATCTTGTCTATACAAAAGGTATTTGATTCTGCATGAGTGAGTATGGGGGCCGGGATTCAATTGAGGCCACCAGGATTACCAGAGCCTATGAAGGATGCCCAAAGGACAACTCATGATTACTATGCGATGACACTCTATCTAGGACAACTGTTGTTAATTGTTTTATGTGTATGGTTCTCTGAACATACTTGATCTACTTTATGTCTGGAAGTAATGTGACCTATGTCAGTAATGTGAAAGTTGTACTTGTGTTGTATTGGTATTGAGCATTTATTTGATTATGTCAGTATGAGTCAGTATGAGTCTTCCTTTGGTTAGTGGTAGTAGATTCTTTGTCCATGTTGTGTTGTTACTATCTCCTAGCATGGGGGGTGGGCCTTCAAGTACCACTTGGTTGGGTGGAACATGCACTAGAACCATTGGGGCCCCATTGATCTTCGGTTCGTGGAGGCGAGGCATCCAGTTGGACAACTCGCGAATCTTGTTATTCTTTTCTAGCACTGTTGTAATTCAAATTGTAATGAGTTGTGTTTAACCCTCTTATGGATATGAGGTGGATTTATGTAATTGTAACTCTTATGTATTTTGACTCATTCTGGGAATGAGTATTGTATCAGTTATTCTTGTAATGGATATATGTTATGGATGTATCTTCTTATCTTGGTATTTATTTATATTGAATGAATGTATATTACTTGTGTTGTTTAATGCAATGAAATATAATGATGTATGTTAGTGGGGATATTAGTAATTCTGGTTATGTAGCCTTAGGGGATGTTGTCAATTATAGATGAACATGTATGTTTAATTCACTTTAATAAAAAAAAATGGTACGCTTTTATAGTGAATTGAAACTTCCTCTAGGGTTGTGTGGCGGGGCATTACACATGGTATCAGAGCCTAGGTTTAAACACTGGGTTCTCTGGGTACATTTGTGCCCACTGTGTTGTTCCTGTGTTTTGTTAGTGGAGTGGTAAGTGATCATGTGTTCATGGCTTTTAATTTAGCATGATGTACTCTGAGAAAGGGAGTAGCGTGTTAGTAAACTGATATAAGGTTATGATTGGAAATTTATGTTACGTATTCCATGGATTATGGAATTTGATGTTCCTATGGGATTAGCTATGTAGATGTACCCTTGTAAATGTAAGAAACTAGTAATTGTATCTTATTTGAGAGTTATGGATACACTCTAGGTCATGTGGATTGCATGTTCACTCCGCACCACATGAGGGTTGTTATCATTCTTGTTGGACGTTGTTTCCTCCTTCTACGTTTGGTGGCTAGTATCTAGTCACACAGTTGTTGTATAGTGGAATTTAAATATTGTGAACTTTCTTCCGGTTATTGATGATTCTTTTCGGTTGATTGTGAGGGCCGACACTTTGTTTATGTTTGATTGTGAAGGTTTAGCCACAACTTGTGATCTTATTTTCTTATAACCTTAGTGGTTATGAATTTGATTAAGTGTTGAAATTACGCGTATTTATTTCTTTATTGTTGAAATGGAACTTTAATTTGATCTTCTTTATGAACTTGGTGGCTAAGCTAGTTATCTTTGTTGTTTTCAATGTTGGCTATGTGTCGTATTATGATTCCTCTCCAAGGTGGTTTGAGGCAAAATTGGTGAGTGTGTATGAGGAATTAGATGTAGGAAACGATAAGAATTGTGGTATCTGAGGTTGTTAGGCAGCTAGGACCCAATACTCACCTTTGTGTGATGACTATCTCTTGGAGGCTGATCACCTTATACAACAAGAGACAGGTCATGGTGGTCTTGTTGGATGGTCTCACTCTATGTTTGACTTAACACCATCCAGTTACTAATTTGGTGTTGATTTATTTGAGTTGGTTAGTTGTTCTTGGTTCATGCATTCTTCTACCATGGATTGGTATGCTACTTTCTGGTGTCTAGGTGGACCCTTGTGTAGTCTTTCGATGATTTTTGGTGTTGTGTATTGGTACATATGTGTATTATGTATGATAATCCATGGTTATGAGTTATTGGAGACTTGATTGGTGGTTGCTTCACCATGTTGTCTTGGTTGGCTTGATAGTGTACTTGGCTGAGTTGTATACGGCACGGGTTGTTGTTGTTTATGTGTTGAGGTATGGAGTGGTTTAGTTCGGAACCCTTGGTTATGTGTGATTGTATGGAGTTTGCACTTGGGGTCTTTGTAGGCTTCCAGGAGTAAGCCTAATCTTTGGGGGGGAGAATGTAATACCCCTTCATTTTGCTTCTTGTTTGGTTTGATTTATGCTATGTTTGGTTGCAGCTACTTTGATACTGGATACATTTTGTTATGAAGTTTTGATCGCTACTATTGAGCGACAACTATTTTATATGATGTGATGTGGTTTATCTAATTATTGTTTCACATGCATTATGGATTAATGATGTTGTAGATTTAGCATGAGATCTTATTATGAGATTATTGATTATGATGTAATTTCAGTCTTTGATGAGTGGATGGGTGAAGAGGATGGCTTCGCATCACTCACTTGCGAGCACCCTATGAATCCGTGATTTTTTCTTCACGGTGTGTATTATATGCTGGGTATACTGTATTATGTTGTTTACTTGGTTTCAGGTTGCAGGTACATGACATCGACTCCATCGGGTTTCACAAGTTTGAGAGTGTTGATCCAATGATTAGTTGAACGGGAGATAGTAGCTAGGTAACATGTGTCAAGTCTACACCCTAGCCTTAGTGTGTCGTCAGTCTTGTTTATTGAGTCATGTTTTACCTTATTTAATGTTATTTGATTTGAAAGGTGCTTGTTTATTAAATGAATTTTTAGAATAATTGCATCGGGTTAAGGTAGTGATTATTTTAATATTAATTAAAATTATTCTTTGATGTTATGTTTAAATTTGATAGTGAAATTTAATTTAGTTAAAATTTAATTTATTTAATTAATTAAATTTTAATCTCAAAAGGGTTGAATTTAGTTATTAAATAATTAAAATTAATCAATTAAGTTTAATGGATTAAATTAAATCAAATCAAAAGAAATTTAAAGATATTATCAAATTACATTTAGAAATTGAAAGGAAATTGAAATTGTATTTTAAATTCAATTGGGGTTTTCGAAAATGGAAAATGAAATAAATATCTAATTCTCAACTATGCATTTATGCAATATGAATTAGGGTTGTAATAGATATTTTTGATTTATGTGGAATGCATGTTTTCAATTTGGAGAGAGAAGTTTTTGGGGGGAGAATTCATTTTTCAGAGTAGTGAAGGAATTTTGGAAAATTTGCACAAAGAAGGGTTTGAAACAGTTTTTGGTTTTGGATTGGATTCACTACACGTTTGGGGAAATTCTTGGAGAGGGTTGCATCAAAAAAATTCATCTTCTTCTGTAGCTTCAGATTCCAGGTTTTGTTCTTGTTTTGTTCAATTCAATTTAATGGTTTAAGAATCTGTATTGAATTAATTGTGCAATAGGATCTATTAATCGAATGCAAATTTAAGTTAATCCAATTTGGGAAAAATTGTTAAATTTACTGTAGGACTTTATTCAGTAAATGAGAATTCGTAGATTCATTGTTGAAATTAAACATTTGTTTGTGCTTCAAACATTTAGGTTTTAGTATGAAGATTTTACCCTCTGAAAATATTTAGATCTGTTCTTTGAAAACTCAAACCCTCGTAGAAAACCTCCATTGAAAATTAAATAAAATTAAGATCTATTCAATTTTCTTTTGTTTAATTATTTAAAAATTTGAAAGAATAGGTTGAAGGAAATTAAATTTACATCTTTTGAACTATTGAAAGACATTTTGGAAAAATTTAATTAATTTCCTATTACTGGTTTTAATTTATTTATTTTAATATTACCAGTATTATTTTCTGTGTAAATATATATATAAATATATATTATAGGTAATATATTTTTGAATATAAATACTTATAATACATATTTACAAATATATTTAGGTTTTAAAAATCTAAGATTATTGTATTATATTGTGTTTTTACTTTTCGAAAAAACGTCATCCGTATGGCAATATTGGGAAATGAGTTTTAGAAAAATTTATTGATTTCTTTTATAAATTATTTATTGGGTTTCAAAATTTGGTAAAAGTTGTTTTTAGTTTAAAAAGATGAAAATAAATAAAAAAACAAAAAAACAAAAAATAAGGGTGGCTTCAATTAATGGCAAGTGGGGAGGTCAAACCCCCACTGCCACTCTTCCCAAGGGAGGATGTACCTGCCATGGGCAGTGCGCCCACCCCTTGGGGGACGCACTCCCCTTGGGAGGTGCGGACTCCCCAAAAGGGCGATGGTTGTTGTACTTAGTACAGTCGATGTCAGGCTATGTGAATCGGCAACCGTGATGGGTACGCCGGTGGAGGACAGTGCAGGGGTCCCGGCGGTACCATCCATGCGGCCCCTGTCACATCTTAATTTTTTTAATTTTGTTTATTCTATTACTTTTTATTTTGATTTTGTTTTTTTATTTATAATTTTGTTTAATTTATAATGTATTTTATTAAACAGTTTGTCTATATATGGTAATATTAAATATTAAAATATAATATTTAATATAAAAGAGATTTTATTCATATATTGGGAAAATTGAGTGTCTGAGTATGAATTTGTTACAAAATTTATTTATTTTGTAGACTGGTAAAGTTTAGTAGGACAGATAGTTAAAATTTATTGCATAATGTAGATGTGATTTTATTTTTATTATGTTTTATTTATAATTATTTATATATTCTTTATTATTCTTTTAGGCACTTTAATGCATGCAAGTAGTTAGGTAGTGTGTTAACTGAAATGTTTTTTATGCATTGTTATTTAAGTTTGTGAAAAATATTTATTTAATGGAAGAATTTATTGTTCAATGTAAATCTTATAATGATATTATTTTAAATTTCTGTGAAATGCATTAAATAAGGAATGAATTTAATATATCCGAAATTAGCGTATTTCCTTACCTTTGCCTATTGTTGTTATCTTTCCCTTATATTCGTGATTGGGGAAAAAGGGTTTTATAATTATTTGTGTTAACCCTGGTATCGTGTTTTGATTTTGTCATTGTTTCTATTGATTCAGTATGGATTTAGGAAATCCAAATATTAGATTTGAAATATGACTTGAATGGTTATTGTAGCTATGTCGTCATGTTGTAATTTGGGATATGGGATTAAGTGTTAGTCCAAAATTGTAAGTCTTCCAGAAGAACTCAGAGGATGAGGTTGTCAAAACTTTATGTCAACCAGTTGTTTATCCCTTGGGTAGTGCATGGCGTCTTTTCAGTTTTACCCGGTTTCCATGAATGGGGATGTTTTGTACCTCCTATGAAAGGAGTGGACTACATGTGTTTGTTGCCTCCATGATGTTTGGAGTGAATTGTATTATTTGTTTCCTCCTTGTGTTGGAGTGGTTTTGATACCTAGGTTGCATGCACTTGAGATTCCCTTGGTGATTAGATGTTTGTGTGTTGTCCATTAGAAGAGTGGCTTTTGTTAGGCGCCAGAGCCCAAAGAGGTAAATTGGGTAACCTTCAAAAGTTAGTTAATCAAGTGATAATTAAATTAATGTACTTAGATGATTAGGATGCATTCACACTAATCAAGATAATTTTTCCTCACTCATAGACACAAGGGCTTATTTAGACTTGGGATGAGTGGGAAGGCTTGGAATGGCAAGGTCATCTATCTTGTCTATATGAAAGGTATTTGATTCTGCATGAGTGAGTATGGAGGCTGGGATTCGGTTGAGGCCACCAGGATTACCGGAGCCTATGAAGGATGCCTAGAGGAGATCTCATGATTACTATTCGATGACACTCTATCTAGGACAACTGTTGTTAATTGTTTTGTGTATGGTTATCTTAACATACTTGATCTACTTTATATCTGGAAGCAATGTGAAAGTTGTACTTGTGTGTTACTGGTATTGAGCATTTATTTGATTATGTGAGTATGAGTCAGTATGAGTCTGCCTTTGGTTAGTGGTAGTAGATTCTTTGTCCATGTTGTGTTGTTACTATCTCCTAGCATGGGGGGTGGGCCTTCGGGTACCACTTGGTTGGGTGGAACATGCACCAAAACCGTTGGGTCCCCATTGATCTTTGGTTCATCGAGGTGAGACATCCAGTTGGACAACTCATGGATCTTGTTATTCTTTTCTAGCACTGTTGTAATTCAAATTGTAATGAGTTGTGTTTACCCCTCTTGTGTAGATGAGGTGGATTTATGTAATTGTAACTCTTATGTATTTTGACTCATTCTGGGAATGAGTGTTGTATCAGTTATTCTTGTAATGGATATATGTTATGGATGTATCTTCTTATCTTGGTGTTTATTTATATTGAATGAATGTATATTACTTGTGTTGTTTAATGCAATGAAATATAATGATGTATGTTAGTGGGGATATTAGTAATTCCGGTTACGTAGCCTTAGGGGATGTTGTCAATTATAGATGAACATGTATGTTTAATTCACTTTAATAAAAAAAAAAAATTGTACACTTTTATAGTGAATTGAAACTTCCTCTACAGTTGTGTGGCGGGGCATTACATTTTCACCATTAATAACATCTCCAAACATAAGAGGAATAGCAATTCTGATTTCGAGGAAGATAAGAAACTCAATATAAACTATGTGAGGCAACATGTAAAATGAAGAAGAAAATGATAATTTTACTAATTTTTCCTTTATTTTAGGAATTTGATCTAATTAGTTTTGAAGAATCCATATATGTAACAAAAATGTTTCAATGTTATGTATGTAGATATTATAAGATTGAGAAAAATAAAACATGGTATTTAGTGGATCTTCAAATACCTAAAAAGATGTCATTGGCATCAAATTGGTTTATAAAACTAGATACAATGAAAATGGTGAAATAGCATATAATTTATTATAATGAAACATTTTCAGTTGTGGCAAGATTGGACACAATTAAAGAGAAATTTTAGCAATAGTAGCCTAGCACAATTGGAAAATATATCAAATGGATATAAAGTCCATTTTTTAATTGTGAGTTAGAAGAAGAGGTTTATGTTGAGTAGCCAATTGGCTATGATATTTTTGGTTCAAGAAAATAAATGCTATAAGATGAAAATTGTGTTATATAAGGTCAAACAAGTAGGTAGGGCCTGGTATATAATTGTATAAACATGCATTTTAAGCAATGGTTTTGACAAGAGTAGCATTGAACCCCACACTATCCACCAAGCTAGAAATATAATGTGAAATTTTATAATATTTTTTTGTATGTATATGATTTAATTTTTACAACAAAGTGAATTTTTTTAATTGAAAATTATAGATTAGTATTGAAGAAAGAATTTAAGATGATAAATTTAGGATTGATGAAATGTTTACATGTTATAAAAGAAATAAATTATTGGTGGATTTTCTTATAACTTATATATGTATGCATTTATGATGTATTGAAGAGATTTAGAATGTTGAGTAGTAAACCAACTCATACACTAGTTTAAATAGAGAAAGAATGTAGACCAACATTTATAAAATATTAGTTGTAAGTATGTTGTATTAGATAGCTCTACAAGGCCTAATGTAATTTATGTAGTGAGTTTAATCCACAAGTGCATGGGAAAACTAAAATACATTCACTTGCAAGAAAGAAAAATAATCTTGATAAATGTCAATGGCACTAAAAATCATGGAATTCTATATTATTAAATTTAAAAATAATTTAAACTTAGCTAGCTATAAGATAACTGAGAAAGTAGCATTGGTAATAGGAAGAGCACTTCCAAATATGTTTTTGATTTTAGTTTGGGAGTAGTATCCTGGTATTCCAAACAACCCATTATATTTCTCTTATATTTTAGGCCAAGAATGTGGTTGTAATTTCAATAGATTGCCAATAAATTTGGATGAGAAAAGTATTATTAGACTTAATTGGATGAGAAAATCTTGTGAGAATATAATTGTTCCAAGTTATTGTTTAAAAATCCTATATAACATGGTCAATCTAATTAGATAATTAGATTGATATCAAATATAATTTAATTAAATAAATAGCTACAAGTGCAAAAATTAATTTTAATTTTTGCATGTGAAAGAAGTAATTCACAAAAATTTTATAAAGCTATTGGAAATAAATTATTTTGAGAAATTGAGATATAATTTGGGCATCATAATTTGGAAATTCAAGCTTAAGGGAGTGAGTTGGAATCAAGCTTGATCTACCATCTCCAAAGATTGCTTGAGTTGTAGCTCCACCTATACTATTTCTGGTAGAATCCATATAAAGCATTTGATGAATATAGTTAGTCTATACATGAGCTTTTACATATATCAATAGTTTATAATACCTTGACATAGAAGATGTGAAAATTACTAGGATTGAATATGTTGGATTCTCCATGGTTTTGGATCTATTTCTTTTTCTTCCACCATGTATCTATAGAAGTTGAGAAAATACTACACAAACCCCGAAGATCACCTACATGCAAATAACCTATCACAAAAAAAGAGATGGAGACAAACAAGCAAGGGTTCTCTGAAAACTGAAAATGCATGTATCAAAGAGAATGAGAGAATGAATTGATGTGATAATACAATGAGATCAATCCTTATAAAAGGAGATCATGTAAACCCTAATAGAAACCCTAATAGAAGCCCTAATAGGAGAACATTTAATAATTAATATAATTATTAAATGTCACTTTATGCAAACTAAAGTGAAATCTTAAGAAGGGAATAAAGGTAACTTAATCAACACAATTAAGTTAAAACCTTTACTCTAACACCCCCCCTTAAGATGAGCAACAATGCAGCTACAAACAAGTGCAAGAAATCAAAGGTAACTACAATGCAAAAAGGAAAATATGGGTCCGGGCAACTAGGCCAGATCAGGTACCCAAATACAACCAAATCTCTGTAAAGAGGAGAAATAGAGAAAATATCATGGGAAAAACTCTACTTCAAAAAGAGATGCAGAAAGCCAAGAAGAACATCACTGAAGCAGAAGAAGCTACAAACAACTATCGAAAGATGATTGCTATGGTACTGAAGAATCTCTGTTGAAGATAGGATGATCAAGAACATAAAGACAACAATTTGCATAAGTGCCCATACGACACTACTCAAATTAGATGGAAAACAAAGGAAAACACCTAGAACGAAGATACAGATGGCACAAGAACCAATAGTCTAAAACATTGATCAACTGAGAATGGAAGATCCCTTCCAAGATGAAACCAAAGAATAATTAGCACGAACAATATAATACTCCCCCCCCCCGATAATGTTGAACAGGGAGAGCCTAACAGATCCACTGAAATGGTGCGAAACACCCTGTAGTGCATGAAGGAGAAGATACAACATCTGAAAGTGCACAAGAAAGCACCTGAAACTAAAAAAGTGGTGTGCAAAACAAAGCACATATGCATGAGGCTAGAATCATATGGATCCACTATCATCGTGGAGGGACACTCACCAGACAAAGGTGTGATGGCAAACAAAGGCAAACTACACAACCCCCCATGGCACTTTATAATAACAGTGCGAGTACAAAATATGGCACAACCTTATGTGCAAAATCCCCAAAATACATGTACAATAGTGTGGCACTTTATCTCAGTGCATTTACATAAAAGATTGCTTACAAATGATGCTCAAAATGCCCTAAAAAAGGACAAAAAATTGGAAATACATGAAGAACAGCCAAAAAACTAACTGTAGAATCCACCAATAGAAAAAAAGAAGTGATGAAACCCACACCACTGGAAAAATGAGAAAACCAGCTTTTCGACGATATCTCGTTTGCCAAAAAACAATATCGTATACCCAAGTCACGACCTCTGGAAGAAAACAGGTCCAAAGGGGAAAAAAGCCAGCACTGGAAAACATTTGACGGTCATACGGCTGTCGCAGCAAAACTCCAAGCTTAAATTTGACGGCTAGACGATCGTCACTGCAAAAGCATAATAGGGCTTATTTTAGAAAAAAATGTTTTTTTAAAATAAAAAAACATTTGATTTTTTTTTTTTTTTAAATCATAAAAAAATACAGAATTGTTTTTTTTATGTGAAAAAATAAAAAAAATAAAAAAAGGGTCGACGGCCTATATGTACCACCGGTCAGCGGTACTGTCAACTGCCTGTCAGCATTAAAGCTACTGGCGGTTGGCAGTATTCTGACCAGTGGGATAAAGGGCCTATAGGCCTGCATACGCAGGTACCTGCGAGTACCCTGTACCAAGGCCAGCACGCCCTTAAACTGTGAAAATTTTTAATTTTTTTCTTTTTGTTTTTGATTTTTTTTACAATGAAACAATTGCAGAAATGTGCAGAAAAATATATTTATTTTTTTTGACGAAAAAGAATAATCCAAAAAAATATGCAGAATAATAAATTTCGAAAAAAAAATTTTACCAGGTAGGCGGACGAACGAACGGCCGTACGACCGTACTTGCAAAAAAAATTTGCTCCAAAATTTGACTTTGTCCAAAATAGACAAATGAACAGTCAATTTAGGGGATTTGGACCGCTACAGACGCAATGGTAAGATCCGTTTGAGCTCAAAGTGCTCTGAAATTGCAGTTATGCCCTAGATAAAAGAAAACAAACCCCAAACCCTTAAAGCTCCAAAAATCTTCAAAACAAGAACAGGAAGCAGCAGGTTTGGAGCTCTGATACCATGTAGGAGTTGAGAAAATACAACTTCACAAATCCTGAAGATCACTTGCATGCAAATAACCTATCACAAAAAAATGAGATGGAGACAAACAAGCAAGGGTTCTCTGAAAACTAAAAATGTATATATCAGAGAGAACGAGAGAATGAATTGATGTGATAATACAATGAGATCAATCCTTATAAAAGGAGATCATGTAAACCCTAATAGAAACCCTAATAGGAAAACCCTAATAGAAGCCCTAATAGGAAAACATTTAATAATTAATATAATTATTAAATGTCACTTTATGCAAACTAAAGTGAAATCTTAAGAAGGGAATAAAGGTAACTTTATCAACACAATTAAGTTAAAACCTTTACTCTAACAGTATCCCCTTGTCATCCTAAGACTCTCAATTCTTTTTCAACCTTTTATTTCAACTTTCATAACCCCATATATGTTTTTTGTCAAACTAAATTGATCCCCTATTGTTTTCATATTCATTTATATAATTTTAGTTTACAATTATTTGTTGCTAGTTTTTGTCGTGTATCAAATTGCCTTATTTATTCCCTGTTCTTTTAAATTCATCATCATGTGGTCCATGAACTAGGTAGTTTACTACAAGGAAAAACATATTGATAATTTATAGTGATGTAGCTATATATAAGTGATTATTGGTTGGTTGGATTATGAGATGGATTTTAAAATTGAGGGCTCAACTAAGCTAGGTACATCATAGAGGAGTTTATTTTATATGGAATTTTAAAATACATTTTTTCCTTGGTTTAGGTTTTTATTTAGTATGTATAGAGACATTATCTGTGTATGGATGTATGCAAGTTTGGATGGTTTGGACAACCCTACCAAATCCATAAATGTTACTTGTATCAATATAGGTGGTTTGTATATGATATGGTAATTTACCATGGTCATTAATATAACATTAGCTCTCATCAAGTGAAGAAAAACCATCACATGTTTAAAATATAATTATGGCATCCCATATCCCCTATTTCTAGCCTTTTCAAACACATGCAAAGTGGGGATATAAAAGAATATATGATTTTTTTTATAATATAAAATTCCATATTTTATAGTTTCTTCCTTGTATTTGTGTGAGAAACAACAAGAAAGAAATATTTACTCAATTGTTTCATGTTAGTTCTTGTACTAAGTATAAATTTAAAATGCATAAAAGATGATGTCTTATTGGCTACAAGTATTAAATAATATATTATCTAATACAAGATAGTTAAAAATGATATTTTATGGCATTGCCTTATTCATGTAGGAAACATAGTTTATTATATGCTAGCATATGACATGTATAACTAGAATGATGCATTTTTCCTTTTTCCCTCCTTGCATAATGTCTTTGATTTGGTGCATTATCATTGTATTATCCTTTTCTTCAAAATAAAATGTGCTTATAAGAATGGAAAGTCATGTTGGGTAGATTTATTACACATGAAGGCAAGGGAACTAATACATGTACAGGCTTGAATTTTTTTTAGAATTGTTGTTTATTTATTTTGAAAGATATTATCCCCTATCTATCTACTCTCAATTTTATTTTTAATAGATCTAATCCCTTGTGTAAATGAATGTCTAGTGTAGAGGGTTGAGAAGATAGGGTTTTTTTTTATTTGACATGAAATTCCAAGTTTATCGACACCCATATGCCTCGAGAGTGGGAGAGAGGTGATGATATAAATACATTGGTCTATTATCTATTCCATGTACAAGAGAATACTTAAATATTAATTGTAGATGACTAAACATTGTATTTTTTTTTGGGAGATTTATTCATGAAAGGAAAAAATAGGGGTGCGAAAATGCTTTCCTGACGCTAAAACAACAGAGGAGAAATGTGAAAGACCAATTTTAAAGCTTCTTAGAACAAATGAGATGAACACATATAGGGTAACAAGAGTAACAGGAAAAAGAAATCACAGATAACACTAGATTTATGTGGGAAAACCCTTTCAGGAAAAAACCTACCACACCAAGAGAAGACACTTTGTATTACAGTAAAATAAATTACAAACAAAGCTCACAATCCTCACTCTCTGATAGTTAGCTCACAATAGTAGATTTGATTTTTCATGCACTCACTATTACAATACTTATTTTAGTATGCAATGAATACTACAATGAATACAAATTTATCTTCTATCTCGCTATATCTTCTTAATGTCACGCTTCCTGACTATATATCAATGTCATAAACTATACAAGTCTTACATCAGATTAATAATAACAACCAATCACAAGCCTTAAAGATGCACTATCCACCCAATCAAGCAATCCGATCTTCTGACCGATCTGCCCTGCAATCACACATTGGGCTTCCCAAGCATTAACTCTCTTACCTTAATCAGATTCTATCATCATCCAAAACCCATCTTGCAATTACTGCTTTCACCACTCTAGACTTTGACCAATCAGATGTTGATTACTTGCCACGTGTCACCTCTCTAATTATTCACCACTTCCAGTCAAGTCTGAGAGGTCAACACAATTGTCAAACACCTCTTACCTCACTGCCACATCGAGCCAAAGAGACCACCGCAGTAAGGCAGTGACACCGCGGCACCGCTCCAAGGTTGATAGACCTCTGCGGTATGGCAGTGTCACCGCCCAACTACAGGTCTCTCCTAACACCCTTGCGGTACTGAGGTACTGGATTGTCTGCCAACCCATTGTTTAACACCGCGTCATCACCGAGCTCGGATCGACCTTCTGAGGTATGACGGTGGCACCGCTCATCAGCGGGGCTAGGCAAAGCCTCCCATGGTATGATGGTAACCGCCTATGCCGATCATCAAGCTCCACCGTGCTACTGCACCCCAACCGTAAGACCTCTACAATAAGGAGGTAACCGTTATCTCTGACCGCCAAGGCTTACCGCGACATGGCCAAAAGGCCATCGCAAGGTGGTGGTAAGTGGAATTTGCTAACTATCATTGTCCAATGTAGCCACCATGCCACCAACGAGCACCCTCCGTGGTATGGAGGTAGATCTTCAAACAGACCGTGCATGTCCACCGCACTACCGCCAGCCTAAGACAGAGACCCCATGGTATGGCGGTAATAGTGCCCAACCGCAGACAGACCAATAGAGGCCTGCGGTAAGTTGGTAAATCACCAGACCGCTCCTTTAGAAAAGCTCTCAGCGGTAGAGTGGTAAAGGATTAAAAAGATGATAATTTTGCCAAGTCTTTTTAAAGGTCCAAGCCAGAAGTTGAGGCACTTGTTCCCAACAAGTTCCCACTTGACGAAGACTTCTTGGCTTCCTCTAGACTTCAAAAAATTACTGACGATCATAGGCCCCAAGGACCATTGAATCTGTGCACCATCTGAACTTTTCTGTGCTCACTAGCTTCGTTAACGCATCTGCAACATTCTTCAAAGTGTCAGTCTTTTCTAAACAGATCTTCCCATCTTCCACCATGTCCCTCACAAATTGATACTGCACATCAATGTGCTTTGTCCTGGCATGGAAAGTCAGGTTCTTTGCCAAACAAATGGCTCTCTAACTATCACAATAGATTATAATTTTCCCTGTATTAAAACCAATATCAGAGCATAATCAACTCAGCCAAACTCCTTCTTTGCAGGCATGTTTTGCTGCCATGTATTCCGCCTCTATAGTGGATAAAGTGACTACAGCCTTTCGCTTTCTCATCCAACTGACTGCACCACCATTTAATATGAAAGTGTATTCACTAGTGGATCTTCTGCTGTCAATGTCCCCTACCAAATCAGAATCTCCATATCCATGAATGTTGAGTGTTTTTTGTGATGCAACCAAATTTCCATGGTAACACAAAGCATATTCTAAAGTCCCCTTTAAATATCTAAACACTCTCTTCACAACATCATAATGTGATCTTCTTGGATTTGCCATAAAATGGCTAAGAACTCCCACTGCTTGGGTAATGTCTAGACTTTTACAAACCATTGCATATATTAGACTGCCAACAACAGTTGCATAAGGTACTCTGGTCATGTCCTCCATCTCAGTTGTAGATTCTGGACAATCTTCAACATATAGCTTCGTTCCTTGCATAACTGGAACAACTAGCTGCTTGCAATCATCCATACCAAATCTCTCCAGAACTATATTGACATACTTAATCTAACTTACCCAGAGGTTTCTACTCGTTCTGTCCCTAGTTATCTCCATCCCCAGAATATACCTTGTTGCACCCAGATCTTTCATTTCAAACTTTACAAACAACTAAGATTTAAGATCAGAAATCATAGACTTACTATTTCCTATGAACAACATATCATCCATGTACAAGGTAATAATAAGCACATGATCATTTTCAGATTTATAATAAAAACAGTTATCATATTTTGATCTCACAAAACCCATAGACAACACAAAAGTGTCAAATTTTTGGTACCACATTCTAGGAGACTACTTCAAACCATACAGAGATTTCTTTAAATTACAGACCAACCTTTGTTTACCTTTTTCGATGAAGTGCTCAGACTAGGACACATAAATCTCTTCTTCTAGCTCTCCATGGATAAATATTTTTTTCACATCCATTTGCTCAATCTCTAAGTCGTAAGTTGTTGCCAATGACAACATAAATCTTATAGATGTTAGCTTTGCTACAGGGGAAATTTTTTTTCCCCTAATAAATTCCCTCTATCTGGGAAAATCCCTTTGCAATCAACCTTGCCTTATACTTTTCTACACTGCCATTTAGACCAGTCTTCTTCTTGAATATCCATTTACAACCAACAGGCTTTTTCCCTTCAGGCAAAGGTACCAAATCCTAGGTTTCACTTTTCTTCAATGATTCCATTTCTATCAGGTTGTCATTTTTCATGTGTAGACCTTCTTACTGGCTGAGGTTGTGGTTCTTCATCTTCAAAACTCTCACAGTTGCTTGATCTCTCCTCAGTTTCAGGTACACCATGTAGTTCCTCTTTTCTTGGAGTTTGAGGAATATAAACTACATCATTTTTCTTTTCTCTTTTATTTGTCTCTATATGTGGATCAACTACTGAAGGTTTTAGCTCATGAAATATTACACTTCTATTGTACAAAACCTTCTCAGTATTAGGATTCCAAAGCTTGTATCCCTTCACACCAACGCCATAGCAGATGAAGATACATTTAACATCCTTGTTCTCCAACTTTGATATTTTCTCATTGGGCACATATACATATGCCTCACAACCAAAGACACGAATATGTCTCAGAGAGGGCTTCTTACCAGACCATGCTTCCAAAGGTGTCTTTTCAACTAGAGCAAAACAAGGTGAGTGATTTACTAGGTAACATGTCATAGTCACAGCCTCAGCCTAGAACTTCTGCTCTAGACCAGCACTGCTCAACATACTTCTCGCTCTCTCCATTAACATTTTGTTCAACCTTTCAACAACTCCATACTACTGTGGAGTATAAGGTGTAGTTTTATGCCTTTTAATCCATGGTCTTTGCAGAGCAAAACTCACCACCATTATCTTCCCTCAAGCATTTAATTTTCTTTCTAGTTTGATTCTCTATCAAAGTTTTAAATTCTTTAAACTGACTGAACACTTTTAATTTACTATTAAGAAATTATATAAGGCCATGTGCAGGATCATGATGGGCCAAAAAGTGCCAATATGAAACAAGTAGTGTTTTGCACTCACCAAAAAATGCGAAAATCCTAAGTTGACTCTTTTTTGGGTTGGGTGTCAGTACATTGCTCCATAGCAATTCCCAAGCCTAAGTTTTATAAATCGGATATCCGTTTTAAATCGGATATCTGATTTTTAAAAGTGAAAAAAATGGATATTCAATTTGGAGGGTGACAATATTTGAAAGCATTTAAAAATGTATTGTGGTGGTAATATTTTGGTGCCACAAATTGGATAATTAGGAGGGGGAAGAAGGGGAGAAAGAGAGGGAGAGAGAATTATGAGGGGGAAGGGAGAGTGGAAGAGGGGAAGAAGGGGAGAGAGAGGGGAGAGAGAGAGAGAATTAGGAGGGGAAGGGAGAGGGGAAGGAGAGAGAGGGAGAGAATTAGGAGGGAAGGGAGAGGGAAGACAAGAACAAGGGATAAAGAGAGAGAGAGAGAGATTAGGAGGGAGAAGGGAGAGGGGAAGAGTGGAAGAAGGGGAGAGAGAGAGAGGGAGAGATAGAGAGAGATAGAGAGAGGGAAAGATAGAGGGAAAGGGAGAGATAGAGAGAGATAATTAGGAGGGGGAAGGTAGAGGGGAAGAGGGGAAGAGAGGGAGAGAGAGAGAGAGAATTAGGAGGGGAAGGGAGAGGGGAAGAGGCAAAGAAGGGGAGATAGAGGGAGAGAGGGATAGATAGATAGTGGGAAGGAGAGAGAGAGAGAGAGAGAGAGAGAGAGAGAGAGAGAGAGAGAGAAGAAGGGAAGAGAGAGAGAGAGACAAAGAAGAAGAGAAGAGAGAGAGAGAGAGATAGAGAGAGAGAATTGGGAGGTGGAAGGGAGAGGGGAAGGAGAGGAGAGAGAATTAGGAGGGGGAAGGGAGAGGGGAGGAGGGGAAGGAGGGAGAGAGAGAGAGGGGAGAGAGGGGAAAGGGGAAGAAGGGTCTGAGAGAGGGAGAGAGAATTAGGGTGGGAAGGGAGAGGGGAAGAGGAGGAGAGAGGGAGAGAGAGAGAGAGGGGTAAAAGAGAGAATATTTAAATATTTTATATATTGGTAATAGTAATTAGTTATATAATATTTTATATATTAACTTAATATATATAAATATTTATACATTAACTAGAATATATAAATAATATTTAAATATTATACATAATAATATATATCTTGAATTATAAACTATATTGTATATTCTCAACTAGATATATTAATATAAACTATAAATTATTTATTGCAATTTTTTAAATCATATATTAAAAACTATATTATATTTTTTTAAATTATATATAAAAAAAATCGGATATCAGATTCAAATCGGATGTCTGATTTGGAAATTGCAATTTTTAAAATCATATATTAAAAACTATATTAGATTTTTTTAAATTATATATAAAAAAATCAGATATCTGATTTGAATCAGATATCCAATATGTCTCACACAGAACCTACTACCTAGGGATTAGCCTCGGGTTTGCTTCAGAATTTGGCTAGGACATGTCAATCCTAAGAAGTCAACACAAAAACATGTTTAACAACTTACCTTGCTTTTCTAGATTTCGCCCATATGGCTAACGACTTTCTTTTACCCTAAATTGATGAAACGAAAAGGGTTTTTAAAAGAGATTCTCAGCTTTCTACCAATATAAATTATTCTTTACTTTGAATTTAATCAATAATTATTATTCATTTTCTATTTGAATTATGAGTAAAGTCCTGATTGATAGGCTGATTGAAAAACATCTACATCTTTCAAACCATATCATTTTTTTTGAATCCAAAAAATGTGTCACATTTTATGCTTCACATAATATAGGATTTTTAAAAACAACTAAATTTCATGAAGTTTTTACCAAGTTAAGGTGGTCAGACATACGAGTTTTTATATTTTTAAAAAGTTGTAATAAAAAATTCATAATTAATTATTCACTTGGAAAAAAATACAAAAATATATGCATCACATCGCGACATGAGTCATCTACTTATATCTAAAATCTAATTAAAAAATATTATCATTTTATTGTTGTTAGGGTGGTCAGACAGACACCTACTTCTTATTTTTTCCCTGAAATTTAAGTACTACTTCATTGAAATTTCAAATTTTCACCAAATAGATATTTAGAAAAAAAGGTAAATCTAGTAGTTTAGAAACTACATTCGATTTGCTACATATTCTATTCTTACATATTTTTGAAATAATATAGATAACTTATTCAAATTTTTATGTCAAGTTTCCTAACTCTGATTTTTCTGAATTTTCATTACTACTTAAGGGCCTTTTTTTTCCATGATGATCTAGCACATACCCATAAATTCCCTTCTCGAATAGTCATCAATAAAGGAAACATAATATCTAGACTTCAATAATGAAGGAACATTAACTAGACCAAACACATCAGAATGGACATAATCTAGTACACCAGAAGATTTATGAGGACTCAAATAAAAAGAAACATGGTGCTGCTTTCCATAAATATAGTGTTCACAAAAATCGAACTCAAGGCTACAATCATCAAGCCCTTCAACAAGATTTTTTATTTTCAAAGATTTTAAACCTTTCTCACCTATGTGACCGAGTTTTTGATGCCACAACATGGTCTTATCTATTAGGAGTTTCACCTCCAAAGCATTTGGAACCAGAGAAGCATCTTCATTTTCCTCTACAGGAACAACATTGTTTGAATTTACAAAGGTGTTGTTGCATTGAATAGAACATGCATCCAGCTTGTATAGAGTGCCAATACATACACCCTTAGCCAACACCATTGCACCTCTAGCCATCCTACATCCTTTACTCGAGAAAGAAAATTCTACACTAGAATCATTCAGCTTACTGACAAAAAATAAGTTATGAGCCAAACCTGGTATGTGCAGAATGCCACCAATCCTTTCGACACTAGAATCATTCAGCTTACTGACAAAAATTAAGTTATGAGCCAAACCTGGTATGTACAGAATGCCACCAATCCTTTCGATTGTACCATCAAGGAACTGTATTTTGACTCTTCCATGGCCAACAATCTCCAATGTTGAATCACTCACCAGGTACACCTTTCCACCATCATACTTCTTGTACTTAGTGAACCATTCACTATGAGACGTCATGTGAGAAGATGCACCCGAGTCAAGCAGCTAGACATCATTTGATGCCTAAGTTGCCAAGGTTGTGATGAAGGAATTTGCATCACTTTGAGAAGATTCATTGTATAAAGCGTTACTCTTCTTCTTCTTCTTCTCCTTGCAATCCTTTCGGATATGACCAGGCTATCCACAGTTCCAACATTTCACCTTGGACTTTTTACCAGGAGACTTCGATCTTCCTACAAATTTAGATTTGGACTTCTTGTCCTTCTTCTTTCCTTTCTCCTTTGATCTACGTCGGACAACTAGGGCCTCTTTGGCCATATCTGATGACTTCCTCTGCATCTCTTCAGACATTAGTGAGGCAACAATGTCTTCCATCTTGAAAGTAGTGGTCGTACTTCCAATAGCCATTACAAGATGATACCGAGTGTCAGGTAACGAACATAATAGGAGCATGCAACGATCCTCCTCCTCAATCTTTACACCCACAAACACCAACTGAGAAACACTCATATTAAATGAGTTCAAATGGTCTACAACAGATGTACCTTCTTCCATCTTCAAGGAGTACAACTTCTTCCTCAGGAATAACTTGTTTACCAAAGACTTTCCTTGATAAATATCACTAAGCTTCTTCCATAATGAAGCTGCAGACTTCTCCTCATGGATGTTCAGGAGTACAAAATCAGCCAGACTAAGTCTTATCAGACCTATCTCTTTTCTATCTGCAAGGTCCCAATATTCTTGCTTCATACTTTGTGACATAGTTCCAGACACAACAACCTAGAGGTCTCTATCCACAAGCAAGTCTTCTATTTTGAGTTTCCATAACTCAAAGTTGCCACCATTGAATTTTTCAATCTCTACTCTACCTGATCTATACTCACCATCTAAAACATAACTAGGTTCTAACTTTGCAAACCTCCCACTGGAATAGTATTAGCACAAAAACCCAGCCTTACTAACAAAGTTAACACAACTGGACATGCTCTAATACCACTTGAAAGGAAAAAATAGGGGTGAGGAAATTATTTTCTAATGCTAAAAAAATAGAGGAGAAGTGCAAAAGACCAGTTTTAAAGATTCTTAAAACAACTGAGATGAACACATACATGGTAGCAAGAGTAACAAGAAGAAACAATCACAAATAACACCAGATTTACGTTGGAAAACCCTTCCAAGAAAAAACCCACCACACCAAGAGAAGACACTTTGTATTACAATAAAATAAATTACAAACAAAGATCACAATCCTCACTCTCTGATAGTTAGCTCATAGTAGTAGATTTGAGTTTTCATGCACTCATTGTTACAATACTTCTGTCAATATACAATGAATACAACTTTCTCTTATGTCTCGCTATATCTTCTTACCGTCACCCTTCGTGACTATATTTCAATGTCATAAACTATACAAGTCTTACATAACATTAATCATACCAACCAATCGCAAGCCTTAAAGATGCATGGTCCACCCAATCAAGCAATCCGATCTTCTAACCGATCTACCCTACAATCACGCATTGGGCCACCTAGGCATTAACTCTCTTGCCTTAATCGAATTATGTCATCATCCGAAACCCATCTTGCAATTACTTCTTTCACCGCAACAAACTTTAACCAATCAAATGTTGATTACTTGCCACGTGTCGCCTCTTTACTTCTTCACTCCTTCCATTCAGGTTTGATCGATCAACACAACTATCAAAGACCTCTTAGTGCATTGCCTCGACGAGCCAGAGAGACCACCATAGTAAGGCAGTGACACTGCGACACCGCTCCAAGGTTGACAGACATTTGCAGTATGGTGGTGTCACTGCCCAACCACAGGTTTCTTCTAACACCCTCATGGTATCGAGGTAGTGGCTTGTCTACCAGCCCGTCGCTTAACCCCGCGTCACCGCCAAGCTCAAATCAACCTTCCGAGGTATGGCAGTGCCACCACCCAACCGTGGGGCTAGGAAAAGCCTCCCACGGTATGGTGGTAACCGCCTGTGCCAATCATCAAGCTCCACCATGCTACCATGCCCCGACCGCAAGACCTTCGTGGTAAGGAGGTAACCATTATCTCTAATCACCAAGGCTTACCGCACCATCGTGGCATGGATGAAAGGCCATCACAGTGTGGCGGTAAGAAGACTTCACTAACTTTCGTTGTCCACCACGGCCATCGCACCACTAACAAGCACCCTCTGTGGTATGGAGGTAGACCTTGACACAAACTGTGCCCATCCACCACGCTATCCCCAGCCTAAGACAGAGACCCCGCAGTATGGCAGTAACACCGCCCAACCGCGGACAGACCGATAGAGGCCCATGGTAAGTCAGTAAACCGTTAGACCACGCCTCTAGAAAAACTCTCAGCGGTAGAGAGGTAAAGGCTTAGAAAGATGATAATTTCGCCAAGTCTTTTCAGAGGTCCAAGCCAGAAGTTTAGGCACCTGTTCCCAACAATTCATTTGTATGCCAACTTGGAAAAGTTGTAGCAATGGATTTTCCTCCCCATATTTTAGGTGTCTCCCTAGTGGACTAAAGTATTTTAGGAAGTCATGAGAGTGCATCATGGCTCCTCATGTCATTTTTGGTGGATTCTTGTTTTGAGGACTTGTTAGTGTCAAAACATTGTAAGTCATTACAATATCTTACAAGTTTTTTTAATACAAGTGGGGTATCTTTGAAATATTGTGGATTGTAAATTAAATGTACAATTATTCATGATTCATAAATTTTTGCATTATATTGAAATGAGAAATACACAATATAGTTCTCATTTCAAGTTTACACAAATTATTGCATTGTTTCATCCTTGATTTTATTTCTCAATCAAATAGGAACTAATTATGAATTGAAAAGGACAAAAAAAAATACATTTCTTTTAGTTGTATTTGATAGTTCAAAATTAGTTGATACATCTTATTCACCAATATAATTCAACACTATATTTTTATATATTCTAATTGAATTCAAGTTGAAGCATCTTAAAAGGATCTTGTTGGTATAATTTGTATATTGAATATGTACATTGTTCAGTTAAGATTACTCATCTTAAAAGGTATAAAATTATTTCACATCAATTGTTGCATGCACAGACCTACTATTATCTACCTAATTAAGATCAAATAGTTTTAATGTTGGTTGTTGTGTGGTGCGGTTAGTCAATAGATGATTGTAACATTATTTCCCCTTCTTTGTCTTATCTAAAATCATCATGAAAACACCCTCCTAGGCTTGGCAATGCTCAAAGAGGAAAAAGCTTAATGACTCTTATCAATTGTCCTAGTACTATTATTTCTTTGATGATGATCTTACCCTTTATGTCATGGCTTATCTTTTTATGTTGTCGTAACACTAAATGGCTTCTCTATAAGAATGGAGATGCAATCATTAAGAGCCAACATAATACAAGATTGAAACTTTCAAAATACACTAGAAAATGTAACCATTCTATATAAATATACATGTAGCATTATAAATGAGAATATTGATGAATAAGAATTAAAAATATGTTCAACAACACTTTTTTAATTTCTATATATGTTTCACTTATGTATGAAAAATAGTATATTTATTTAACTAAATTCAATAGAATTAACAATATAAAATAGAATGATACTTTTAAAATAGATTGTTCAGTAAAATAAAACACAAAATCTTCAAATTATTAACATTAAAACTTTACTATAAATTAATAAATTTATCAATTATATATGTAATATTTTATTATTTATAAGACATTTTTTGAAAACCTCTTAATTTTAAATCAAATATAAATTATCTATACATTATTACTATAAACTAGAAGCCTCTATGATTAAATCCAACCCTATTCTCCTCACCATCTCTTATAGCAAACTAATTTCTTTAAGCATGATCCTATAGATAGGAAAAATAATTCCCACCCAAAGAAAGGTGTCACTTGTCTACAATGTTAACCAATTTAACCTCACCAAAATAAAATTACTTTTGGTTAAGCAATGTGTTTATACTTACACTTTTTAACTCTTTGTTGAACCTGTCATATAAAGATCAAATTATTTCTTCAAATTTGGTAAACCTATGAACTTTATGAAAAATCATTTTCTATAAATTATATGTGATACACTTGATCTCCAAGATTATTGTGGTTTGATCTATATCAGAGACTCATCACAGCTGTGAAATATAGAATAAACAACTTGTAGAGATAACTTTAAGTTTCATATTTCTTCATTTTCATAGAGACCTCAGCTGGTGCCATCAAATGTACTATACATTCTTAATAATAAATTTCTAAATCTATTTCCCTCTCAATTACACTACATTATTCTACATACATTATCTCAGCGAATTTTCAACAAGCAGAGCAGATACTACCATTATGCAGTGAGGAACAGAATAATGAAAGCCAATTTATGATGAGCTTATGCAACGAAGCCTACCTGCCAATTGCATTTTCTTGAAAGTTCCTAAAGCCTTTTAAAAAAGGAAAATTCGTGAATAATCTGCAATCAGGGCATTCCAAGATAACACATTTCATCAAGGAATTATGTTAAACAATTCACGTGCCTTGTCTATGCTTCCATATTCTGCGTATTCTGCAATCATGGCAATCCATTTGACCACGTTTCTTTGAGGCATTTTGTCAAACAGTTCACATGCCTTGGCTATGCTTCCACATTTTGCATACATGTCTACCAAGGTAGTTGCAACCACAAGATCTGAAAAAAATCCTCGAATGGATTCCATCCCCTGTTCCGAAGCTCCCAATTTTGCACAGGCGAGGAGGTTGCAAAGTCTCGCTTTACAACTGTAGTGGCATTTGCTTGAAAGTTCCCGAAGTCTTTCAAAAAATCTATTTTGTATATCCTATTATTTGGCATTCCATGAGACCACATTTATTTCAAGCATTCAGCACAGCCCTTGTCTATGCTTCCACATTTTGTACAATTATCCACCAAACTTTGCAGCGTAGGAACATGTTTTGAGTTTGGTTTGAATCATAGGCGAGAACTGGGCGGTTGACTACTGACTGTAGCGGTTTATAGAACTTCTAAGATAAACGGAAACAAAGGTAGGTGAAGGCAACAGGAAAGGAAAACTTAAAAACGACATTAAGAACCGGACATTGGAATGGCCAGTTAAGAGTGGCCCCCCCCGGCACGTCCACAGTAAGCAATCAAAGCTTAGTGTGTGACGTTTAAGCCAGGCCCCATATTTTTCCCTTTTGCGCAAACATCTGTCCACAAGTGTGAAAGCTTGTGTCCATCAACTACCTACAATCTCACAAAATCAACTTCTAATCTATAATGGTTAAAATTTGAACTATTTCCTGTATTAAACATCGCAGTGGAATTTAGGACAAGAAAACACAAGAATTTAATTGACCAGACAATAGAAGATTAATCAAATATTAAAAATAGCCCCTCCATATATTTCCATTGGCATGAACTACTAAATGCTTACCCAACTCTCTTGTGGTATAAATGATTGTTATCTTACCCAACTATCTTGTGCTATAAATGATTGTTATTCATTGTCACAAATCAATAATTGGCACACCCACCTACCTTTTTCCTTTCTTCTTCCTTTTTTTCTTAAGAATACACATTTAATTTCACAGATTCACATCTTTTTTTTACAATATACAGCTATTAGCTTTTCTGAAGTTCCACCTGAAGTTCCTGTTGCTCCACCTGTTAGCTTTTCTGAAGGGGCTTCTCTCCCTTCCTGCCTAAAACACTCAAACCTTGTTTCTGCTTCTTTTTAGACTCTTGTGCATCACAGAAGGAAGTGTACTCCTAAGCAAGACTTGTTAAATTAAGTTGCTGGATTCAAGCTCTGATGCTTGAACTGTTTCTCTCTGATATTTTTTGTTTTCCATACTTTTTCTGTAAATGAAATCAGAGCCCTTGATTAAAAACAATACACAGCTATGCCAAACTTCAAACGAAGATAAGAATTTTATAATCTTGTCCCAAATACAAGTTAAGTTAAGCAAACCCTTGAATTTATAGCGAAGACATGAGTCAACCAAGTAACAGAGGTTAACATTGAGACAAGATGTATTGGATGTCAAAGTAATTCGTAGATAAAGAGAAGGAATAAATTAATTTCCCGATTTACTTTTTTTGGTTTCAGAAACGACAAATATACATCGGGAAGAGAGTAAGAAACTCTGCAAAGAAGATAACAGAAGTCCATTTAATAGACTAAGAATGGGACTGATGCCCATCAAAGATGGAATTACAGAGCTTCTGATCTAAATAATTACTTGTAGCTCCTTCCAAATTGTATCCCAATCCAAATTAAGTCAGTCATTGTGAACGTACATGATGAGGTCTTCCTTATCCTTCTCTGCTGTTTTGTAGATAAATGAAGATTTTCCAGACAAAGAAGTTCTTAAATTAGGAGAGATATCCTGACAGAAAGAATCCATGACAGAGTTAATCCATGAGCAACTGTTACCACATAATGTCTTAACTGTGGGTCTCATGGCTACGGGCTTCAAAAGCTTGGGCTTTTCAGTTAACCCCGCATTCTTAGCTAAATTCTTCTTGGCCGTTGGCATTCCTGTCAATTGCTGTACAATATTTCGGAAGTTGGATTCATCTGCACTCACAAACATCGTGTGTGCGTCCACGCATTTTCTTGATCGATTTGTCATGTTGTATTTTGGAGATCTGTTGTCACACGACACTCCTTTCGCTGTGATATCAAAAGCGTTGTGTTCTCCTCAACTGAATTGTGCCAAACCATGTCGAACATGATATATAACACAATTTCACAGAGGTATTTTTCTTTACTTTTTAGTAATGGTAACTCTACGGATGATGTCATCGTGAATTAAGTCTTGCAAGTTGGAGTTCAGATATTTTGATATTACCTCAAATGATAAGTAGGAGGTTTCTTCCCGCACAGCGTGTCAAATTATGATATTGTTAAGTGGACCATTCATTATCATGAGTGATGGGTTCTTGTGAACCACTACTCATGAGTCATGGGTCAATGATTTTGACTCGAAAACTACAGGGTTGAATCCTGATAGCAATGTCATAATTACCCCAAATGTTAAGTACTATTCACAATAGTCAAGGAAAGAGGGAAATTGCCATGGTCAAATAGTAATAACCATGGTTAGAAAAGAGTGGCAGCCTATGAAGTGATCAAAATCAATCACTATCAGAAAGGAAAGACAATGGCAATGAGAAATCTATATCTCAACAACAAATTTTCATCTTTATGTGTAAGAATTACGAAATCTTGATCATTTAATAGGAAAACATTATTATATTTTCAATATGTTTGGAATTTAGTGCATAAAAATAATCTAATATCAAAGTCAAACTAAAAGATTTGAACACCAAAATATGATTTAAACAAAGATATTGAAAATATTAACCATTTTTAAACTATACTAAAATATGTATAAACAACATTAATCATAAAAAAAAATGGATAAATCAGTAAAAAAGTCTTGCTTACACATAAAAATATCTAACTTATTAATTCAAACATAAAAATTATAGTTTAAAAGAGATATTCAACACTTAAATCATTAAAAAAAAAAAAACCACTTGAAAAACAATACATAAAGAAACAACTAACTAAACAATAGATCATCCTAACATTTATCTTTAATATTAAGATTTAAAATAATATATAATACATTCATCATTGAAGTGGAAATTTATATTGGCACTTAACACTATGAATGCAAATTAAAAAAATTAAAAACAGACTAGAAAACACATTAGCATAGGTCAATGTGATTAAATATATGGTGAACCGTCCAAGTTGAAAGCTATTTTAACTCTCATGTAAGTCTTTTGGAGAGATGTTTGTGTATTTATACCGGTCAATAACACGTTGTTCGACAAAATGAAGTTAGACATTGCGACTTAAGTTATATTTAGAAATATTATTCCATAAATTGCCCTGCTGAAATTTCGACCCATGTATGTGGATTATATTTTATTCTATAACAGGAAACATTTATACATACACAAATAGATCTTTATATTGTTTCAAATCTCTTGCTCGTAAAAATCTTTGGTCAAATATTTGACGATGTCTTCACCATCATGTTTTCTAGATATTTATTTTGTGCTGTCTAAATTTATGATATTTTATTAGTATTGTAGAGCAGTAAAAATTTAAAAGAAATTTATTTACATTGTAAATAAAGTTAAAGAGAAATTTCAATATTATCATTTTCATATTATATCTAATATATTGGTTTTATAAAGTTGTTATTTTACTGTTACAGGAATAACTTTTCATCAAACTGACTAATCTAATAACTAAATTATTATTCCTCACATTACATAAAATACATTGAGTTTATAAAGCAATTATTTTCTGGTTACAAGAATAACTTCCCACCCAGCTAAGTAGTGCAATAACTAAATCAAAATATGTAAACCTTAATCCTAACAACCCCCCCTTAAGGTTTCCATTACACAAAAATATTATATAAGCATCAACCTAAACTCCTTTGTCTAGGCAAATGTCCCAATTAACCAACCCTGCATCAACATCAACCCAAACTCATTTTTCTAGACAAATGTCTTGATTATCCAACTTTGTATTAGAATCAACCCGAACTCCTCATGTTTGGGTAAATGTTTTAGTTATCAAACATTTACCTATGAATCGAGATACACTTCACTATTCATAAGAAAATCACCAATGAACTATGAATCAAGACTCATACTATTATCCACAGTAATGCTTCTCCATTTGTGGATTAAGACTTACTCAATTATCAACAAATACACATGTGTAAAACTATAGATCAAAACTAACTCAACCATCCATAGACAATTTGTGGATTCATCTATCCATAGACCAACAATTCAATTTTGTAGATCTAGCTATCCACAAACCAACGACAGCTCACCAATTTTGTAAATTCAACTATCCAAAAACCAATAGATCATTGCATGGCCCCTCTTGCTCCTAAAGGGACTAGAGACGAAACATTTGCTTCTCATGCAAGACATCATCTTTGAGGGAGAAGCTAGCTCGAGATGATATATATCCTCCTACCTCCATTTCCTCCAACCTCAAATGCCACCTATTTAATTCTTAGAGAAAATATACTTCTCCAATGTCATTGTGAGAATATTCTTGACCACACACTATAATATTACATCTTTATCCCTCAGTTTCAATACCAATTAAAGAATTATTTATTTGTAACTTACCATCAATAAGATCTCTTTCACATTGAATGTAATTCACTAGAATGTATCCTCTTTGATTACAATTGAAGCATTTGAACTTATTCTTGCCTATTGAAACATTGGTCTTCCTTCCTCATTAATCGAGTGAGTTTTAGTCACTCTTTTATCTTCATCAATTAAGTAAGATACCACATTTTCTAAGCTTGGGCTTGGATTCAATTTTTTTAAAGTAAACAAAATATTGTCAAAA
Source organism: Sequoiadendron giganteum (assembly GCA_007115665.2). Lineage (NCBI taxonomy): Eukaryota > Viridiplantae > Streptophyta > Pinopsida > Cupressales > Cupressaceae > Sequoiadendron > Sequoiadendron giganteum. Next base: position 498,721,925 of record CM021108.1, on the reverse strand, counting down.
CTGGAAGGCATACTATTTAATAAAATAGCTTTGGCATCACCATCATCAATTGTACATTGTATTCTATCAAGTTGATTTAGAAGAGGACAAAATGTACTAATATGTTGAATAATACTCTCACCCTCTTTCATTTTCAAACCAAAATGTTTTTGCTTCATTCTTATTTTAGCACTCAAGGCCTTTGAACTAAATAAATAGTTAAGGTTTCCCATATTTGGTTTGAGGTTTTCTTCATATCAATATTATGAGAATATAAATCAAATAACACAATACCAATCACTATTGTAGCTTTACAATATTTTTCTATCCATTTTAGTTCTTCATCTGGATCTTGTGATTTTTTAATAATTCTGGTACCAAAGATCTTTTTCTATTAGAAATAGTTGCACTTTGACTTGCAATGTATGAAATTTATGACTCTCAAACTTTAAAATTATAAATGATTTCTCCATTGTAATTTCTAGAATGCATAATGTAAAACAGCTAACTTCCTACCAAAACCCTTATTACCCCACTAAAAAATCTTTATGCCACTTCAAATAGAAAGAAAGCCAATAATGTTTATTGAAATATTCAAACATACATTAATTCTAGAAATTATATTAAAAATCTTCAATATAAAACCAAAATAAACCGCTCACCTCCAATTTTCTTTGCTAAAAAAACTTGGGCAAGGATTTCTTTGATATTCTTTGTTTTGAATACCCTTTGCTTCAACATAAATATTTTTTCTTAAGCTCAATATTTACCCATCCTTTACAACAAAATTAGAGATTTTAAAAAGAATCATCAAAACTCAACCAAATTCAAAACCAAAATGTTTAACTAAAAATAAATTTTCTAAATTTTCTACTTTTGTCACAATATGAGCTCAGAGGATTCAACCTTCATTGCATGCTACAGATTTTGGATGCCTCCATATTTTTCATACCTAAGTGTCTATTTCCAACACAATATGGTGTATGTTTGGCTTCATGCCTCTATCATCACCTTATATATGCATGGCCTCATGCCTCCATTAATGCAACTTTTGTTTCAGCAAAACCCTATGTAGGGAAGCACCAACCTACAACATCCTCATCAAAAACATAGGCATAGAAACTTGTAGTGCTCTAATACTGATGTGGATCAGCAAAAACATAAAATAAATTTATTTACATTGAAAACAAATTTAAAGAGAATGTTCAATATTATCATTTGTGACATTACATCTAATAAATTGGCTTTATAAAGTCATAATTTTTTAGTTATGGGAATATCTTCCCACCCAACTAACTAACCTAATGATTAAATTATTATATGTAAACCTTAATTATAACAAGTATTTATATAGTGTTTGAGTCAAATTTATTGATTTATATTTTTTTAGAATGATTCACAAGAATTGATCATTCAAGAATATGAATGGTCTACATATTACTTATTGCATCTAGGTGATGTTTATAGTGTTGAAACATCAATAATTTTAAGTCACCCAAAACCTTCAAAAAGCATTATGTCTTATGATTTATTCATTATAGAGGTCATTTAGAAGATCCAAATATAAGTAGGAGATCATTCTTATAGTGTACCAAACTATCATCTTTTATAAAGATTCAAATAATTTTTTGAGTTAATTCTTAACCCATATTTCATGAGTAGTGGTTCACATGGTCCCATCTCTCATGAACATGAATAATCCATTTAGCACTCATTTCATCTAAGTGATGTTCACAGGGGTGAAGAATTAAGACTTCTCAAGAGCTCACCCATCTCAATACTAGTCTAGCTCAAATTTGCTTAAACATAAAGTTTCCCCAAAGTCAAGAATACTTTCTGAAGTAGTGAGCAAGTGTTGTGTCTTATGAAAAATTCATTATAGAGCCCATTTATCTATTTTAAAGATTAATACTTAGAGGTATTTTTTGTAGAGTGTTGAGTAATGATGACTTATTAGGATTAAATTGTATAGTTTTGAGTCAAGCTCATTTATCCCTATTTCATGTTTAGTGGTTCACACATACCCATCTCTCATGAGCATAAATGGTTCACTTAGCATTCACTACACACCTAGGTGATGCTCATGGGACTAAATAAAAAAATGGCATCCAAATTTTATCTCATATGAAGGTTGACTATAATATTTAACACTTGATTAAAATACTATAAAAAAGGTACAAATGATTATGCCAAAATATGATAAAACTTTACATTAGGTAGTTTTATGTCAATTTTGTATTCTTTTTATTATTATGATATTTGTTGGAAATGAATAAAGAGAAAAATAATGGACCAGTTCCAGGGGATGACCTCCAATAAAAATATATATATATAAATATAACATTTTTAAATTAGGATGATTTGGAATAGATGTATCCTCATTAATTATAGGACTAATTTTTTAGGGACACAACCATTCATTCTTACTAAGTCATCTTAAAAATAACTAAAGCTAATAAATGAAGCTAGCAAAATTAAGCATGCCACAAGTTCTTATCCTTATTATGCTAAGAAATATAGAATATTAGTATCATAAAATTCTCATCTTCTTTAGAAAATTATTGCACTCAATGCTTAACAACTCTAGAATATTTTCTATGAATTGTTCATCGTTCCATGTTTTACTATAGATGGAAAAGTAATCAAAGAATATCAACACTAATTTCTATACAAATGGTTAAAATATTGAATTTATTAGTGAACCACAAAATTTTAGGGAAGAGAGGGTGTTCTTTTGCACTTCTAGGGTTTTTCACCTAAAAGGAGAGAGGTCTTTCTACCCAAAAAATTGGAGGTTCATTCAAGATTAATGTAAATGTAATTGAAATGTGTCTAAATAGAATGTTCTAAATGCAATAAATTAAAAATAGAGATGAATACTAAATGCTAAAGTAATGAAATGCAACATCTCTGAAAACACAATGTTAAATGACCTAAGAATGCAAGCAAACTGTAACATAAATGAAAGGGGTTGAAGAGGTGCACCTGGAAACTGAAGCTTGATGTAGACGGGTTTTGGAACCTTACAAAAAAAATTGTTGAGGCCAACTGGGACACTTACGCCAAGCTGGGCGACTGAGTCTTGTTTTGGGGATATTTTGTTGGAACAGGTTTCAGGCAACTAGGTATCCAGAACTACAGAAAACACTTTTCTGGCCTAGCAGTGGGACTAATTTTCCAATGATGGTGACTTAGTCCACCTTCAGCTTTCGAGAATCTTGAAGATGCAATCTATAGCACTCGGTCTATACTTCAGCTCCTGACAAGAATCTGGATCTGAATTTGTAGACTTTGACCTATAGGTGATCTTCAAGGTTCTTTTAGGGTTTTGTTGACTTTGAATGATGTTGATGAGATATTGACACCTTTTAACACCTTTATCTTTGACAAATCTTTATACAAGACCTGCAAAACACACATGCAAAGAGGGGAAAAGGGTTAAGGGTTAGCGAATAGGGGTTTGCCTTAGTCAAACCCCATTTTGGTAATCGAACCCTTCAAAATGAAATGAAATAGAAAGAAAATGATGATTGAACAATATATATTGCTACAACTCACCAAACCCTTGAAGTAGAAATCTGAAGATGTGCAAGTAGATGCTCTGATGGATGAATGGTTGAGAATGCCTAGAGTGCTTGGATGCTTGAAGATTGCTTGATTGCTTGATTAGGAATAATTTTTTGGGGGTGAAAATGAGAGGAAAATGCTTTATTTATATATGATTTTCCCTAATTCTCCAAAATACCTCATGACAGATCAACCTCAAGGTCTAGAGAATAATATCCCACTAGAATTATAAAATTATTTTGATTTTTAAGCCAAATGGGACTAAGTCGAGCCACAAGTGGCGACTTGGTCCCTCTAGGGAAATTTTACTAGGTGTCAGAAATTTAAGTGCATTTAATGATGTTTAATGGGATTATTCTCTGAAACATACTTAAGTAAGACCTGTAAGTTCATTAAGAGGCCATTTAAACATAAGAAAGGGTCAAATTATTGATGAAAAGCCTAGAAAAGTGTGAGAGTTTGTTACAACTCCTTACAACACTTTGAAATAAGTCTTGGAAAGTGATAAAAAGAGGTTATTTAGGTGAATTAAATTAGAAAGGTTCTAGAAAAGTGTGAAAGTATGTTGCAACACTTCACAACACCTTTGTAAGACATCATAAGGTTTTTATTGATTTACAAACATTCAAGACCTAATGTAAATGTGTTGGCCACATTACAACATTAAATCTAGGAAAAACAAGGTCAAAATCCATGAGAAAGGCCCAAATGAGCGTAAAAATGTCCAAGGATACACTTTTTGTGACACAATTAAGAACACTATCGATGAATTATCCTTATTATGAATAATCATTGGGGATAAATAACTACTTTTATTGGGATGAAAAATAATTACTCACATTAATTTAAAAGAGAAATCCTGGTCTTTGATTGGAGGTAGACCATTGGGTTCTTAAAACTCTTCTTGATGGTGTTGAATGATCTCTTAAATATTTTATTGATCTGGAATATTCAAATCTTATGCTTCTACAAAATGTAGTTGTGCCTTTATTTTATAACAAAATTTCTTACACTATTTTCTCATCCAACGAGAGCTAATAATTTGATTTGGTCATGATTCTATTTGTACACTTGATTTTTTATAATTTTATCCCAACACCAAAAACACACCCATTAATGATTAATCAATCCATCATTAAACAATCAATCCACCTAACCAATTTAAATTAATTAAATAATTCTTATTTTTTAATTAGTTAAATAATTTGTTTATCCATAATTTTTGATTAAACATCCATTTTAACACTAAAATTCATAAATTAATTCAAATGAATAATAAAATTAAATCAAATATTTATAATTAATTAACTAATCATTTAAAATGTAAAACAAATCTTTGAAAATTAAAAATAAAAAATATTGAGAAAACAAAATAAATAATTAAAATTAAATCGTGAAAATCAATAGTTGGCCAATAATTTTTGTCCCATTCTTATCTACTTTATCTCATCCTTATCTCCAGCCATGAAATATTTAAATTTAGATCAATTCTCTATTTCTTACAATCACGAATTTGGTTGAGAAAGTATATGTAGAAATGATTAACAATACATTTTCAATGACAAAACTTATCAAGAATGTTGTACCATGAATTTTATGTGGAGTTTGAAAACTTTAATTATGCTAAAGGCATTTTCTATGTTGGTTGATTTTTGTTATCAATGGTTCAAAATGTGTTAGAATGATGTAAAATCATTGAGAAAAATCTAGTCATAGAAATAATAGCTAATATCAATACAAAAACCTTATTTAGAAATCAAATCTAAATTATATTATTTTATAATGAAACAAAGAGATAATATCACTACTTTAAAAAGCTAATAATTTTTAGAAATCAAATCTCTACATATTCTCCCATTTTTTTTAATTTATATTATTTTTACTGAAACAAAGGATAAACATATAGCTTATTGTATAAATCATAGCTTACTTTCATTACAAATCATTAGTATTGTTTTAATTATTCAAATTTTAAGAATTTTCTCTCTCTAAAATTAATGTAATCATATATTTTATATTATTAATAAATATATTATGGTTATTATATATACTTTCTATTTAGATTGATTATAAATTGTTCAACTTGAAATTATCTCTAATTTTTAATTTCTATTGCTAATGCATAAATTTAGTAGAAACGAAATACATGAACATGCATAGTATAAGAAATAATATGGAGATAAAATATCTACATACTATTACATTCCCTTTTATGTAAAAAATAAATAAATCTAGTTTTTTGTATAAATAATAGGTTAACCATTTTAAATTATTTATTTTGTATTATTATTTCAATTATTAAATTTTTAAGATTTTTTTTATAGAATTAATGTAATTGTATATTTTTAATTACTAACAAGTGCGACATAGTGGATAGTACTTTCCTTTATAGTATTGTAATTATTGTTTTCTAAATTTGGAAAAAAATAAACGTAAGTTTTACTAATGTGAATAAAAATAAATGTAAGTTTTGTTAATTATAGTGTGTAGTATTGTTAATTGGTTTTTTGCATGACCTAACCTTAACCCTAACTCACACCCTAAATCTAACCCTAGTCCTAACCCTAACCTTCAACTTAACCCTAACAATAAATTTTAAACCATTATCCTTATCCTAGACCTATCTCTAACCCTAACTATGGTTGTAACCCTTACCCTAACAACAAAGAATTGCGAAGTGACATTACAAATTTTTTTTTATGAATTAATATTGGGAATAAGATTTGAAATAAAGATATTAGATGAATAATATTCTGAAGCCTTATATCTATTAATCATATTTTAGTGATTTTTATTAGTAATATTCTATTTTTAATTTATTTAAATTTTTAAAGAGTTCTAACCATAATTTTTACCTTATTCTTAATTATAATCCTAATCCTAATTATAATGTTGTTAGGATTATAATAATTAATAGTAATATAATTATAGTTATAATTTAAGTAATAATTATAATAATTTTAGTTACTTCAATTTAATTTTTATTTGTATTTATGAATGTTTTGAAGTTAATAAAATTTGAAAAATAAAAAAGTGGCAATATCAAATAGTTTAAGATTTAGTCAATGGTTCGTTGGTCTACGGGTGAAGTTGAAAGGTTCTAAATGATCCCACCAAGGATCAAGTCTTTTTGAGTGCAAAGGCTCTGACACCAAAAAAGGGATGAGGCTGAGAGCATGCCTTGGGTGAATTTGGCGAAATGGATATCCCTCAATCCTTGGCTCTTAGCCGAATAGGTTCAACCCAAGAAGGCTCATGCTCCCATATCAAGTAGCTATAAATAATTTTTGGATGAAATCCATCAAAAAATATTGTTTAAGATTTAATATAATTTTTTATTTTAATTGTGTAAAATCAAATCCCGAAGATTATCTTTATATGATAATTTATGGATGTTCTTTAATCTAAGTTTTATTTTATTGTTTTAATAGTGTGAATCCAAATCTTTATAAAATAACTAATTGATTTTTGTGAGATTTTCTTTAAAAAAAAAATAACAATTACATACATTAAAAAAATCATTCTAAAAAAATGTAAAAATAAATAACATTTACTTATTTTAGAAAGATTTAATGAAATGAATTTAGAAAGAAAAAATGAAAAATCATTCAAAAAAAATAGTTTACCTTGCCTTCCCTACAAATTCTCACATAACACCCCAAACTTCTTAGCCAATTATGGTCAATAAAAAATATTTTTACAATTTTTAAAGTTAAGTATTTAACTTGTTCATTTGAAAAAAATCTATATATTTGAAGAGCATAAAATTATAGTTTTTAATTGGGTTCAAAACTAGCTTATTAATAACTAATTAACAAAATGAGTTGAAGAACTAATTCCAATAGTACTATTCTTGATGATAAGTACTAAGAAATATACTATGGGTATTATATCTACCTTCTATCTATATTAATTATAAATGGTTCAACTTAATGAATTGTTGAAAATTGTTTCTCTATGTTTTAGGAGATATAACAACCAATTTCCTACGAGTTTCATTCAAGGAAACCTTAGAGATCTCAATCTAGGGATGGAATGATGGAAAGAGATATGCAATAAGGTGTCTTAGAGGTGTGATTAAAGACTAAAAGGAGGCTGACCACCAAGCAAGGCTTCGAAAGACAACAAATGCAATGATATGCAAAACTTAAGCTATATGACCTAGAAAATGAACTTAAATAAGAACATTAAACTAGAGATAAAAAAAGGTGCACTTGGAAAATGAAGAGGCTTGAATGAGGGTTTAATATCCTAGAAATACTGAATTTTAATGCACATTGGGACTCATATGCCAACAGGGGTGATTTAGTCTTAGTTTAGGGTTTCAAGGCAGAATCAAAATTTGGAACTGCTAAATGAGGATCTACAAAAAATGCCTAAAATTTGGTATATTGGGACTCATACACCACAAGTGGAGATTTAGTCGTAGTATCAAGGTTGATCTGAAACTTTGATATCCTCTAATGTTCTTCTATAGCTTCTCTCCTATCAAATCTTTGAGTCTGAAACACTGAATTGTAACTTGTAGGTGACTTTTTGTGATCTTGCGATGTACATGACAACTTTGACAACTTCACAACTTTTATCCAGTATTGATCTTCAATGGATCTTCAACATAAACCTACAAATCACACATCAAAGAGAGGGAAAATTATTTTTTTGTTAGTAGATAGGGGATTTCCTTGGTCAAACCCTGTTTTGGTAATCAAACCTTGACATGAAGAGAAATAGAGTGAAGGAATGATGAATAAAAAAATATGCTATGTTGCAACTCACCAAACCCTTGGAATCAAGGTTGCACTTTTGTATGCAATGGCTAGTGAAATGAGGAAAATGGTGACCTCTCTCTTTGGCTTCTAGGGTTTTGGACCTAAAAGGAAAGAGGTCAATTTCCTTGTTCTTTTCACTTAAGAACAAACCCTTGAGATTTCAATGCAAAAGAGATTGAAATCTAGCAAAGGGAATATTCTAGGGAATTGAATGATGTCAAATGAGGAGTTCACCACCAAGTGTAAACTTGGAAAATAAGGCATTTGAAAACATAGTGAGATATGCAAAATGACCTAGAAAGATAAGTAAAATACAACAAGAAGCTAGGAAACTGAAATGTGTGCACCTGGGAGAGTGAAGAAGGCAGAATGGAAATATGGATCACTAAAAAATCTATTGTTTATGTTGATTGGGACTCATTCACCAAGATGGGTGAATCAGTCTTGTTTCTGGGAAAATGTGTAGGAAGAGGTTTCAACTAAAAGGGTATCCAAATATGGGTATGTGGAAGACCATCATGGAAAAAATAGGCCCTTAAGTGGCGAAAAATTCAAAAAAATCAGAGTTAGGAAAATTGACGTAAAAATTTGAATAAGTTATCTATATTATTTCAAAAATATATAACAATAGAATCTGTAGAAAATTGAATGTAGTTTCTAAACTACTAGGTTTATTTAAAATATATATCTATCTAGTGAAAATTTTAAATTTCAGGGAAAAAATAATAACTGCATGTCTATCTATAAAGAATAATTTATATTGGTAGAAAGCTAAGGATCTCCTTTAAAAACCCTTTTCATTTCATCAATTTGGGTAAAAAAAAGTCGTCAACCACATACCCATCATATCACCACTTTTTGGCCCATCATGATCTTGCGCATACCCACCTGCAAAGATCTTGTTCAGGCCTGTATAGTGGGACTTGTTGATGCCAAAAATTGGCAAGGTAACAGCCCTTTGTGGGAAACTCGGTTAAAAGGGGGACCTATTATGCTAAACTGAGTAACCTCTAGATTTTAAAGATGTCAGTTTCATCTACAATTGGGGTTTTGAAAGGGAGAATGAAGCAGATATAAAAATAAAAGATCTAACTAGGGCGATGCACCAAGATTGAGATGTAAAGCACAATAGACCTATCTTGTAGATGTGGTCCACGGGCCCATTCAAGAATTTTCTATGTCTTGAAATAACAAACATCAAATAGAAATACCTCGATAATTCATTTCATGGTATAAAATAATTTGCATAGAGATTTGCTGAACAAAAAGAGTTAGAGACATGGTTCTAAATTAGTGTTCTATTCAAATCATTGAATTTGCAAACAAACTATTTAGTAACAACACCGTATAATGTTATCCAATAGTTAAGAAATAGAAAGGTCAAATTACAAGGGCACAGTCTATGAGTCTTTACAATTATCTAAAAAACCAAAAGGCCTAGTGTCTTCCTAATTTTTCTGTAGATATTTTTGAACTCCTTCTTCAAAAGAAGAAGCAGTATATATAGCCAGTGGCTTCCACCACTTGAAGGACTGTAATAGAAAAGATTCCCCATCATGAATGATGATGCTCACAATAATGATTCACTATAGTCGTTGTAGCATAAAAGATCCACGAGCATGAACCCAATCATTCATGAGCCAGATGCATTCTCTGCGAATGATGGCAGTGGTGATGGCTTACCTTGTGCAAATAAGTGTCACCTCCCAATGAAGGCAGCTAGAACATGTGATAGTAAATGGGAGCTTGGCATTTGCACTACTCATTTTAATGAAGATGTGTTGAAGGGACACGTGATGGAATTTTGCAATTCATCCTCCCCATCCTTTGATGAGAGCTTGTGATGAGAAGACATGTGGAAATTCTTTTACAATTGGCACCACTTGAGGGGCCTACCAAAGTTTGCACAGGAAGAGGCTACGTGGCATGTGGTTGTGGCCCAAAAGAGAGTTATATGAAAGCAGGCTTAACATACCTGATTTATTGACACATGGGTGAAGAACAAGGCTCGAATGAGAAAAGAAGGGAAGCTCCCCTTTGGTGAGTGATTATGTGGCACATGGCGGCAGTGAGTTGAGACCACCGAAAAACTGGCATGGAGGATTTTTAAAATCATCGGCACGGTCGAGAGTCGAGAAAAATATAAAAAAAACCCGAAGGGAGCATGTGGTATATTAAATATCCACTACTTTTCGCGACTACCAGGGGCATTTTTCTTGTGGAATGATGAATCCAAAAATATTTGGTTTTGTGACTATGGCCTTATTCATTGAGCATTGGAATTAGATAGTAGAAAGGGTGATCTACAAGGGCAACTAATCAGCCTCGGAAGGCTTTGATATGGCATGCATATTTTCATGTGCCTCGTGCAGATCAATCACTTCTTTAAATACTAGTAGCATCATAGATAATCTAAACATGACCTCAAGCTAGAAAACTAGTCATGTGCTCTGATGAGTTACACCTTCGATGTCCTCGATGGTAGGATGTTGGCTGAAGCTTTGAAAAATGGATAAATCCTACTTCCTCTCCTCAATTTTGGCTGCAATTTTCTCTACGGTAGGCACCAATTCAACATAAATTAATGGAGAGGGCAAGCCCATCTAGGTTAGTTGGAAAAACCTTTCCCATACGCTGTCCATAGTTTTCCCCAATGTGTTTGAGCATCATTGAGCATGAAGGGTAGCCTCATGGAAGAAGATAAACTCTTTCATGATCCTAGTGACTGACCTCTAATTTTCAATCCCCGCTCATACCAGATCTTCACTTGGCATGTTGTATAGCTTGCCTAACAACTTTTATACTTCGGGAACCTTTTCCCCTATGAATTTTGGGAATTGTTCCATTGTGCCATGAACCTCCCTACATAAATATGTCACCTCCACCATGAACTGAAGTTTGGATTGGAGAGTCGGACATAAAGCCTTGACTCTCTCCTAGTAGGAATCATATAATTGTTGGGCTACTAAGTAGAGGTCTGACTATGGAGCAGGAGTTTGAATGATCTTCTTCAAGAGTTTAATCTTTGCATCCCTTGTCCCAATCTCTTAAATTTGCCCTGCAATTTTTTTTACGGTAGAGGAATGTTTCTCCTACAGGTCTCTCTATGCGACCAACCACCTTTCTTCAGCCTGGTTGTGGGTTGCAAACTCTTCCTCCAAGGAAATCCTGATCTTCTAGAGGTCTTCTTGAAATCGAGCATGCATGCTCACTTGATTTGTCTACTTTTCTTGTACTGCTTGCTCCAAATGAGTGCCTAGTTGCTACAATTCTTTGTTCTTTTGATAAAATTCTCCTTTCAATTGGGCCAACCTATCCGATAATTCTTGGTTCCTTTGTCATAGCCTAGCTACTTGAACCGACTCCTAGGATTGGAACTTCTCGAGCTCCCTTTATAGGCTATCCTGCTCTTCCTGCACATTCTATGCAAGGCACACCCTTTTTGTTTCTTATGCTTTGTCCTTGGCCAACAAGACTTCTATCCTTTCTTTAACAACCTTCAACTCATCTTCCGCTTTCTTCAACTTGTGACTAGACTTAATGAAGCCAGTGGTCACCACCCATTATGTCTCCTCCATCATCTCGACTTTATCCTGTGGCCGGGTAACATGCAATTCTAATCCTATGCCATGGATGTCATAGTCATCGAGTTGCATTTCTCCCTATAGTTTGGTAACATTGGGATGCATGGTTGCAAAATGCAACAATTGTTGAGCCTCGTTATAAATTTTTTGGACTCTAGGCTATGTTGGCTTCATGGCATCCTTTTCCTTTTTCTTATGGAGTCAGAGAGCTTGAGCTTGCTTCATTGTATCGCTCTCTAACAAGAATTTAGCTGGCAATCTGATGCGTTCTTGCAAAGGGTGTCTCAGGAGGGACAACGAAAGGGAATGAGAGGTAGGTGACCTCAAACATTTTCGTCTTTGGAAGGGAAATCGTGAGCGGAGAGAATGTAGGAATATTCCAAATCCCAGGTGACGAAGGTGTGGGGGGACTCATGGGAAATGATGGTGGCAATGGAGATACGACGGGCTTCGACTATTGCAAAGGTTGAGTCAAAATTGACTTAGAGGAGGCAATAAGGATGGTGGCTTAAAACACCAAGGGGGCATTAGCCATGGATATGGATGAGGAGGAAGATGAGGAGGTAGTTGGGGCTCTGACCAAAAATGGGGTAGCTCGAGGGGAAGTGAAAGCCATCTGTCTGATATGAGAAAACTAAGAGAAACCTCCCATAGCCATTGTAGTGGGGACAGAGAAATATAGGCCCATACTTGGAGTGATGGGTGCCATAGGGATCATGGAATAAATAAGACTGAGTCGAGAAGAGAGAGAGAGAGAAAAATAATTGAGCGATGGATTCTGTCTTCGACCCTTGGCCAACCATAACCTACTATGAACCACTTCCTGAAGTTGTATCAGTTCACTATCTTTTTCTTGGTGGAGGGTTCTCCACATCTACTAATTTTTTCGATTGTTGCATTCCTCCATACCTTCCTACGGTCCAATGTCAAGATTATGAGGACCCTGATCATGAAATATTCATTTGTACACTCCTAACAACTCTGTTAGGTTGCGTTGTTGTTTTCTGCTTTTTCTTCCCCTTGTTAGGGCATGGTGCAACATCCTCAGTGTTAGCCTCCTCCACATCACTCACATCAGAGTCTGTATGTTCTCTATTCCAGAGAGTATCAAACTAATCATCAGTGTCGAAAACTGATGGGTGTTGGAACGAGACGATGGGGCTCTCAATCTCCTAGTTATAAACCTAGAAATCATTTATATTTTTTGTCTTCCAACCCTATTCCCTTATCAAATTATTTTGGAGGGTAGCATTCATGTGAAAATTTTCATCCACCTTCCCCATAGGGAGATGGAATTCAAGCCATGACAACCTCCATTTATCCTTCGGCATGAGCACTAAGTCTACCCAGAATCTGCTAATCTCATCTAGAGGATTTTGTCATGATTCCCAATAATGCCAAGGACTATGTTTCACCTTAATAAATGTGTCGCTCAAATCATCCTAGGGGTTGTAGTCCCACTTATCACAAATGAAAACCAACCCGAGGTGCTCCAGCTTTAACTCTAGTAGCTCCGTTGATTTCTTCTTTACCATGAAAACTGTTTTGTAGCTCACAAGGCATTCAAAAAATCCCCTCTTCTTCTTCTTTGGATCAGAGCAAAAGGTCCAGTCCATAATAGCTAGTTGTCATAACACTTCAAGGACCAATACCCAATTGGTGACTAATGCAGGGAGTCAGATTGGCTCTTCATAAAATCCATGCACTCGGATGCATGTGAATTCCTCCCTAAGGAACCAGTCACACTTGGGGAATAGGGATCACATCCAGCCAGTTTGGTCACTCGAAAGGCAATACTAGTCATTATCCTCACCCAGATCATGCAAAATCAGAATCAAGAATTTTTTTGAAAATGCATAATAATCATAGGTGGAAGAGAGGATGTTAGTCCATAACGAAATTGGCTTCTAATGCTTCTTCTCACTAAATATTGACAACTCTATCTTTTCCTTGAAGAAATTGAGATTATGATGTAGAAACGTATAGGTAAGAAGAGAAGGATATCTGAACTTACCAATAGTTTCGAACTTGAAAATCTGCTTCTGCATATCTTTGATAATCATTTCTACAAAATGATACCAAAAAGGATTTGTCTGCCTCCTTAGTTGAGAACCTATGCCCAATTGATATTTAGTCACGATCATGTCATCGTCTAAGCCGAACACAAAAGCTATCATGGAGAAGGCATCTTGTAAGTCCACGTGGACGAAGTCAACATGACGATTCAGATTTTTTAATGGCTATTGGAAATTTTAGGTCCTTTCGGTCTCCATATTATAAAAGTCGAGGGAATTCCTTCTACCCTTCCAAAATTATAAACCCTTTTTCTAGTTGAACGTATTCATTGACAATTCTCTAGCACTATTCCTGGGAATGCACAACATGTCCCTAAGGGCCTCCATAGCTATCACTTCTCTCAACCTTCTTCCCTCAATGGCACTAGTCATTGGATTGAAACACCCAATACTTTTGTGAATTATTATTGAGCAGTAGTGCACATAAGGGACCATATATTGTGGGAGTCCACAGAGCCATTGCTTGTATGATAGTTTATTATCGAAGGATTTCTTCATTCTTGCAAAAGCAACTTCCCTCAGCCCCTTAGGGTTAGTCTTGAGGACGAGGTCATAAATGTTATCCCACTCTTCCTTTACCAAACTTGCATCCCTGAGAGTCCCCTTCTTGGTTGTCCATGAGCGAAAACCACTTCAGCTTATCTAGGATTCCAGGCATAGCGTAGGACTCATCCTCCTAAAAAATATTGACCATGGGTGTTGTGAGCATCGCATTAGCCAAAATTTGAGACGTTTCGCCTGGCTCATTCATCTGTGGATTCTGAGCTACTTCAAGGGTAGTGGATTCCATTTTTCCTCGAACTTCTAAAATTTGATACATGTCTCTTAGCAATTCTGCACTTTAAAAATTCTCTGCACCAACTATGTATTCAAAAATCCTTCTTTTCTTTGTTAAAAAAATTGCATGCAATAATTAGCTTTTTCTATCCTCCTTCAAGTGGTAGATGACGATTTTATTTTTTTGCATTAAATTCGGCATGTACTACCAAGCTTTTGGTTTATGCGAAGTGAAGTACTTTCCATTGGAAATGACAAGGATTTTTAATGACCCCAGGTACCTACCACCCATGGCAAAATTTTCCTTGGAAATTTTACTAGTGATTTGAAGGTAGACTAAGTGTCATATGTCATGGTAATTAATACCTCGAACAAAATGATTACACCAAAGTATGTGATAAGTATCAAATAGATACACATCCTTTCTTGGAATTTGAGGAACACCTGCAGGATGACACCTCAGTGTCCAACTGAATAGACTACCACATGTTACTGCCACCAACTTGTGCTAATTAATTATCTTGCCTTAATTTTGTATGCAACAACTTACACCTATAGCCGCAACTGGGTGAGAGTCTTGAGTGAGCCTTGGTGCAGTGTTCAAGGTGGTACCTAGTTAACCTCATGCTTATGGTATGCAAATTACCATGCTTTTCATTGTTGCTTCTATAAATAGGCGTGTAAGCAGTAGGGAAATCAAACTTATCAATTTTTAAGCAGAATTAGCACTAGGTGATTAGCTTAGCATTTGGTATTTGCAGTCTGCATACTATTAGCATAGAGTTCCACTTTAGGTGTCTTGCATAGGACCATTGCCTAACTGTCATATAGGTTTTGACATTATGAATACCCCAATTAGGCTGACCTCCCACAAATATCAAATGGCCTTTTTGGGTGAGATTTCAATTAGACGCTTGAAGAGGATGATAAAGAATAACAATTCTTTGGTATTCATAGCCATAAAATGGGTTCTATGATGTGATTGCCTTGAATATGAGGAAAAGTATAGAGTGAACACTAATGTGTGCTCCCACTTTGTGGTATCGATGCTTGACATCCAAGTCCCCAAGGCACTTATCATCCATCTGGTGAAGGAAATATTTCCAAATAAGTATCTAAACAGCCATGGGGAGGTGGTGGTGAATGCTACATTTGGTGGAGGAATCTTGACTGCAAGAAACCTTCATAGGTTTATTGAAGAAGATATGGTCATCCCATGGTTGTCATTGCTAAGCGGCTTCCACCTCCAATCACGGGAAGTACATCACCAATAGGTCACTCATGCCTCTCGCTTTATCTTTCAAATCTACAACGTGGTGTCGTTCTATGATATTGACTGGTACAATGTTTTCAAGAACCTGGTGTTCCCTACACCACCTATCATTGCTTCTCTGAATGGTGTCGCTATCCCAATTACTACTACCAAGGATGATATGGTTCTAGATTTTGTTGATTTTGCTTCTTCCCATGCCTGAAGATTGCCTCCTTTTCATGCTTTTAAGACTAAAACTCGTTAGTCCTTTTCTATATAGCCTAGAAAAGGCTTCATCATATAGAAATATATAAGTATATACTTTTAAAGGCATGGCCTCTGAGCCATTTTTCTACTATACTTATCGAAGTATATAAATTAAAGAAGAGATGGCTTATGTTTAAAAAAATTTCCTTGTTGCATATTTCTTGTCCCATTTGGCATATGTGTTATTCTCTATATCATAATGTGAATTTCTGCTACATCATGATTAGGAAGACCAACCGAACAAACAAAAGAACAAAGAGGAAAATAACCACAATAATTACATATTTTCATGGTAGAACTTTCTAAACAAGTTCTATAGAAATTTTAAGGTGAATTCCCCTGACGGGAACCCCTATTACTTTTCTCTCTATTCTTTCTGACTTAAATGCTTCATATCGCTTATATTGAATTATCATGAACCTATCCTCCCATAGGTTGTCAGATTTCTCGTGTCGACTGGGTCTTTATGTCCGCTCATTGAATTTCAAAATTAGGTCCTTACCATACAAGCCTCAGTCCAAAAATCTATCCAATAGAGAAAACACAATCAAACCTACTACATTGTGCATGATTGATCCCACGGAGGGTAGTGGGTAATGATTTCTTAGTGATGCTTGATTTAGGTTGTGGAAATCAATATATTGGCAGATATTTCCGTTCTTCTTTCAGAACTGGATCAGGTTGAAAACCCATGCGTTAGGCTCCACTGAGAAGACAATTTGTGACTGGACTAGGTTTGTTAAATTTTGTGCCATCAACACTTCAATCTTGGGACTCGCTGGCCTTTGTTTTTGGCAAGCTGATTCAGCCTCTCCTTTCAGCTCTATCGCAAGTTGGATGATGCTTGGATCATATCCTCTAAGTCAATCATATGACCAAGCCATTGTCCCCTCATCATTATCCCTTGAAAATTGAATGATTCTTTCTTTACCTTGAGGCAGGATTTTCTTTTTGACTTTAAGATTGCTTGCATCTCTGATCTAAAAATCTGTATAATCACCTTCGTTTACTACGAGCTTCCTCTTATTATTTATAGTATTTTCAGAGAAAGGGTCTTCAGGAGTGACCAAACTCTTTAGAAGCTTATGGAATCCTTGTTGAATGTCTTGTTCGCCATTGGTTTTATGGATCCTTGATTGGAATCGGTTGGTAAATTCTCCCCACTACGAGCTGAACAAGGTGATGTGTTTAATGCTATTAAATACTTGCTAGCTCTGACCACCATTTGGAGTTTCTAGTTTGAATTGGGATCTGATCTTCGCCATGCGATTCGCATCATCATTTTTTTCTCGAGGAACAACTTGAATATTGAAAGTTTCAAAGCTCTTGATTAGGTCCCAGAATTTGTCTCCATAGGATCTCATACGAGCATCCTTTGCAGTATTTATATTCCGAACTTAATTGATGATTAGATTGAAAGACCCTATCACCTTTATTTGCTTGATGCCCATTTTCTCTATTAGGCTTAAACCTAGTACAAGGCCTCCATATTCAACCTCATGACTCGAATAGGAAAACTAGGATCAAAAAGATCTTACTATCTTCTTGCTGCTTGGGGAAGTGAGGCATATTTCAGCTCCTGCACTAATCTTACATTTAGCACCATCGAAGTGTAGTGACCATAGCTCTATGGTTGAAACACCTTCGGGCTCTTGTGTCACCATCAAGATGGCTTGGTCTGCATCATAAATGACATAAGTCCCTAGTCCAGTGTCATGATAATTTTTGAAAGGTTCTTTATCAATGAACTCACTTAGGAGAACCTCCTCTTGATCAGTCCAATATCTAATGATTTCTTCATATTCTAGAAGCTTAGTGCAATACATCTCCTCCTTGGTGATGGAGGTATGAGAGAGCTCAAATATTGTCTTAGCTTCATTCACAACATGTTTTGAATGCAAAGGATCAAACACTAGCTTCATTTTGGATCCTTGTTTGGTCCTTATAACTAGGTGCAACCAATCTAAGGAAAGGTATCCACCTAGTTTAGAAGTGAATTCCCTAGATAAGCACAAACTGAATATTAGGGGAATATGAATGATCATGGTATCCTGCTTGACTCCCTTATGATCTAGTATTGTAGAATTAGGGCGGGCATGAGAGGAATCTTTTTCTGGTGATTGATCAATAGCCTCCCCTTTGAATTGTATTGCTCCTTTGAATTGTTGCTCCTTTGGTTATGTGATCGGGTCTTCTTAGAGAGCCCTCTATAGCAATGTCTTCTACTCTGAAATGGCTAAGATCTCCCGTAGGGACATGTTAGTGGATGATTTTTTCAATTGTTCCACTACATCAAATATGGGCGGACTTGGAGGCTTTTTCTCCTTAGCTCTTGTTGTTATGATCTTCCCTTGCGACAGATATTATGGTACCACTACGGAGGCACTAAGTTTGTAGTCGTGAGCACTTTTAGGCTACGAAATGATTAATTACAGAACGACTATTTCACCCATGAATCTCCCTTTGGAGCAAGTGTTGTAATCAGAATGCACTTGTGAGGTCTCTTAAGTGGATTCTTTGAATGTGAACACTACTTCCTCTCCTTCCATCCATGAGAAGAGGGTGTGGTCAGGAGCTATATTGTTCTCTTGTTCCAAAGACATCCCTTGAATTTGAGTGGTGAGTACCATGTTTTCCATTTGTGGAGAGGTATATATATAACCTCCATTGTCCGACATTGTGCCTTGGTTGCATTGCTTCACCAAATTCTATTGTAGATTTCCATGTGGACAGTTTTGGGGCATATGTGAGTCACCACAAGGGAAACACCAGGGGTTGCCATTGTCGACCAAATGTTTTTTCCCTTCCTTTAGCTCTATGTTAGAGCTTAGGTTGGAATTCCGCAACAGAGTGGGTACTACTACTATTTGACTTCTTGTTTGCGTCTAAGGATTTGTGTGAGTGCCTCCTTGAAATTGGTTTTGTTGGTAAGAGGACCTTTCGACCTAATAATTCTAATAGGTAAGCTTTGGAGGAGTAGCCTGGTTGCACTTGATGACAATTATCTCATTGGCCATATCCTTTAACATTTCCTTTATGTCGCTCATCTCATCCTTCAAGAAACTAGGTGCAACGTTCTATGGTATTCTTCTGTATGTGTACATGGATTGAGAAGGAGTGGCTACAATGGTAGGTGGCATCATTTGGGCAGAAACCAATAGCTCAAGGAATATAGGCATGATGGGCTGAGGTGATAACTTTCCAACATCAATCAGATTGCTCTCTACTTTAATTTCAATGCTATATGCATCCAGTAGAGTGGTTCCATTGAGTGACTAGATCATCATTGAGATATCGACATTGATGGACTTTAGGTAAAACATGAATGCCAAATCAGGTGACGGGCGGATGGCAGCCTAAATTATTTTCCAAGTTATGTGGAACCGAGTGTTGAAGTTGATCAAGGCCTCATATGGAGCGTGCTTGATGATCTCTAGCTGGTGATATTGGGAAGACCTATCTTTGTCATTTGAGAATATTTAATAAAAAGGATCCCCCAACTGATCCCAAGTGTCAATAGAGTTAGTCAGCAGAGTGCGATACCAATATTATGCTTTTCCTCTGAAAGAAGTTGTGAGCAACCTCAACACTATGTTATGGTCTGTAACTCCATGTACCAAACATATGTCTGGCACATCTTGTAGATGTTCAGATGGTATTCTTGAGGCATCTCTGATAAACTTAGGAATAGATTTGAGGGTAGAGATTGGGATGGGGGCCCAAACAATAGGTGCTACTAGTGTTTTAAGAGTACTTTCAGCATCCCATGCCACATAGTTTCGGTTATCAATTGGTAACAAGGTTGGTGGAGGAGTCAGGATGTTTATGTGATGGGTTCTAGTTGGTACTATTCTTAGCGGTGGTAACAACAAACCAAGGTTATTTTTTGTTTAGGATCTTGTGACAGGTTGATGGCTCATATACTTACTTAAGGCTTAAGCACATTTACAAGGTCCCACCAGGCATGCCAGGAAAAAGAAAAACTGTTGATGCCAAAAATTGGCAAGGTAACAACCCTTTGTGGGAAACTTAGTTAAAGGGGGGACCTATTGCACTAAACTAAGTAACCTATAGATTTTAAATAAGTTAACTTCTTCTATAATTGGGGTTTTGAATGGGAAAAGGAAGAAGATATGAAAATAACAAATCTAGCTAGGGCGATGCACTGATATTTAGATGTAAAGAACGATAGAACTATCTTGTAGATGCAGTCCAAGGGCTTGTTCAACAATCTGCTATGTCCCAAAATAACAAACATCAAAGAGAAATACCTAGATAATTCATTTCATGACAAAATAATTTACATAGATATTTTTTGAACATAAAGAGTGAGATACATGGTTCTAAATCAATGTTTTATTCAAATCATTGAAGTTGAAAAAAAACTATTCAATAAAAGCACAGTATAATGTTATCCAATAGTTAAGAAATAGAAAGGCCAAATTACAAGGGCACAACAAGTGATTCTTTACAATTATCTAAAAAAAAAAATGGCCTGGTGTCTTCCTAATTATTTTGTAGATATTTTTGAACTCCTTTGAAAGAATAAGCAGCATATATAGCTAGGGGCTTCCACCACTTGAAGGACTATAACAAAAAATATTTCTCATCATGAATGATGATGCTCACAACAATGATTCACGATGGTCTTTGTAACAGAAAAGATCCCTAAGCATGAACCCAATCATTCATGAGCCAAATGATGGTAGTGGTCCTAGCTTACCCTATGCAATCAAGTGTCACCTCCAATCAAAGGTAGTTAGAACACATGGTAGTATATGGCAGCTCGGTGTTCGCACCACTCCTTTTAATGAAGTTGCATTGAAGGGACACGTGGCGGAATTTCACAGTCTATGGTTCATCATCCCCATCATTTGATGAGAGCTTGTGATGAGAAGACATATGGCAACATTTTTACTATTGGCACCGCTTGAGGGGCCTGCCAAATTTTTCATGGGTGGAGGCTATGTGGCAAGCAGTTGGGGCCCAAAAGAGAGTTATATGAAAGCAAGCTTAATGTGCTTGATTTATTGACACATGGGGCCAGAACGGGGCTCAAAAGAGAAGAAAAGGGAAGCTCCACTTCGATGAGCAATTAGGTGGCATGTGGCGGTATGAGTTGAGACCGCCAAAAAATTGGCATGGAGGCTTTTTAAAATCACCGAAGCAGTCGAGAGTCGAGCAGAACATCAAAAACAACCCAAAGGGAGCATTGGGTATATTAAATATCCACAGGACTCACTTACCAATAGTGGTGAATCAGTCCATGTCTTCTTTTCTAGAAATTTTGAAGTGGATTTTGTGCCTCTTGATCTACTCTATTCTTTTTGACTAGTTTCCATATCCGAATCTACAAAATAGCACCTATAGGTCTTCTCCAAGCTTCTCCAAGGTTGAATGTCAACTTTGATAACTTTAGAGACTTGACAACTTTTCTCCAACTTTGCTCCTTGACAAATCTGTAACCTAGACCTACAAATCACACATAAGAAGAGGGAAAAATGTTGTGGGGTTAGAGAATAGGGGTTTGCCTTGGTCAAACCCCTTGTTGGTAATAAAACCTTGAAATGAAATAAAATGTAAAGGGAGAATGATGATCGAACAAAATAAAATGTTGCAACTCACCAAACCCTAGCAATAAGGTACTGCAATTATGCTTGAAATGGTTGCAATGGATGTGGTTCTTGAATCTTGCTTGATGGTGATAGATCTTGAATGCAATGTTTGCTTGGATCATGAACTCTACATCACAATTGTTAGCATAATAACAAACATGAAGGATGCAATCTTTGACATGATGATTGATGCTCTTGAATGATCTTGCATGCTTGTTGATATTCCCTTGAAATGCCTTGAATAATCTTTCCCAAACTCTCTTATGAACTCAATTTTCTATAAGAATTCTATCACAAAATTATTAGGTGAAAATGAGTGAAATAACCTTGTATTTATACTCAATTATGCAAGAATTACCAAAATTACAACACTACAAGGCAACATCAGATCTAGGAGAATAAAATCCCACTAGAAATTTGATTTAAATTTGAATTTTGGTCACATAGGACTCATTCGCCCAAGGTGGTGAATGAGTCCCATCACACATAATGTATGGGACCAAAAATCAAAAGTGTCTAGAAATGTGTGAAACATGCATCGGGGAAAAAAAAGACCTAGGTGGGACTCATTCGCCCAAGGTGGCGAATGAGTCCCAAAAACTAAATTTGGGCCACACAAGAAAGGGACACCTAAATTATGTTTGGTTACTAGTTGGTGTTGGGATTATCCTTGAAATGATGCAATAAATATGGCTTGTGGATGCAAAATAGGGCCAATTAAAGCATAAGAAAGCCCAATTATTAAAGACAATCCTAGAGGAATGTGAAATTATGTTACAACACTTTAAAACACTCTGAGTAAGGAAATATTAATGTTAATTATGATTTAAATTATGTTTATTATTCTTAGTTAATTGATAAAACAACAAAAAAGTGTGAAAGTGTGTTACAACACTTTACAACACCTTTGCAAGGTACCATTAAAATGCATTAGTTCACAAGGGCCCAAGACCTAATGTGAATATGTTATCCACATTACAACACTAAATCAAGGCAACATTAAGCCAAAATCCGCAAGGAGGACCCAAACAAGTGTGAAAATGTCAAAGGACCCTTTTTTCGACACTACAACTAGCATGAATGTGGATCATGATTATTGCTTGAAGAATATGGATCTTGACTTGAATTCTTTCTGAAATCATAAAACCCTACATCACAAATGTTAGCTCAAAAACAAACATGATGCATGATGACTTTGACATGATGCTCCTAAATGCTTGGTAATCAACTCTTGAATTCTCTTGAATTCTCTTGTAATCACAAACTTGCTAGAATTCTTGATCTCAAATAGTGCTAGATTGCATGTTAACTTTCTAGGAGAAAATATGTGAAATATCCTTGTATTTATACGTGTTTATGCCAAATTTCCCAAAATTACAACACTACAACCCGATATCAAATCTAGGAGAATAAAATCTTGCCAAGAATTGAATTCAAAATTAGGTCCAAGCTAAGTGGGACTCAAAGGCCACTTGGGGCATATGATTCCAAATAGGCTAAGCTCAGGACACAAATTTTAAGAAATGTTTAGTTTTATGAAAAAATTAGGTTTAGGCCCCAAAACTTAGGTGGGACCCATATGCCCAAAGTGGCGTATGAGTCCCAGATCACTAAATCTGGGACATACAAACCATAATCATTAAATTATGAGTGGTCATTTGTTATATGTTGAGATTATCCTCAGAAAGATGCATTAATTAAGGCTTGTGGATGCAAATTAGGACCAAATAAGACATAAAGAAGCCCAATTTTAGTAGGGAGGGCCCAAAAAAGCTTGAAAATGTACAGGGATACATTTTTCTACATTATACTTATCCCCCACTTTAGTGAGAGGAGGAAATTTCTTCAAACTCACACTAAAGTAGACAAACTTACATCAAGAGAGGTCCAAGTGTAACAATGCTAGTGAGATAGGATGACAATAATTAAGAGGGATGATCAAGGCCCTAGGATCAAGATCCTATGGCAAACCAACATAGGCACAAAATAACACACATGAAAATAATGTAAGGAGAAACAATGAGCTACAAGCATACACTACCAAAGGTAAAGAGAAAGAAAATAAAAACAAAAAGGGGTGGATCAAGCTTCGACTGTTTGTCCCACACATTATGGATTAGATCTAGGTTGTTTGTCCATAACTATTTACAAATGGAAAATGATGTCCACTATGCAAACCAAATTCATGCTCTCAAGGGCTATTGGAACCCCAGGTTGTCCACTAGGTGAGCACCCAATGGGACACATGTGCACGCAGTCAGTATGCGCTCACACAGACAAGAAAATGGCTATGGGAAAGTCATTCCTAAGTTTGGCTCCCATACGTACAACCAAACCAAAGCTATACCTACTGATAACATTGATAAGGACCCACACAACACAAACAACATGATTCATGAGGTAAGGAAAACTTTGTATGCTTGACACGCATGAACAAATAGGATGGCTCCACAGGTAGGAAATGTGCATTATGCAAGGTGCCCATATAGCCAATATTGTAAATGAAAAATAGTGTAAGGTATGTTCAAAGGAGTTTTTCTTAGTTCATGTAAGGTCTCAACTTAGGGAAAATTATTCCTAACATCTCCAAGAGAGGACCAATCAAAGAATAGAATATTCATAACTTAGGGGATACAGTGTGTCACATCAAGCCACTAAGAGGAATATAATATGCTAAGAGAGATCACACTTTTGAAGGAAATCGCACCCAATGTCACCATAAAATTAAAGACTCATTGAATGAGTAAGTAGACTACACAATGAAACATGAGTCAAAAAAGAATAATGTCAGTGTATGCCCCCACTTTAAATAAATTGCTAAACACCATACTGTGATAAATTAGATTAATGTAGAAAATGATAAATACTAATAATAAAGAGGACATGATAGATTATTTGGAAATCCATATGCCAAGTCAAATATTTCCAAATAAATCTATTTCATGGAAAGAGGTTTCCCCCTAAATGCAACAACTAAAGGTAACTCAGCACGTCACATGTGAGCTAACTTAAGGCATATCGTCCACATTATAGGCTTGCTCTTATATATACATTGAAGGAAGTCGACTAGCTAAAAGAAAAAATGAGAAGTGTCATATGAGGACAAGGCTAGATAAATCCTTGCCCCCACTTAGTGTAAGACAAGGATGAGACGATATGATTGATGAGAAACATGTTAGAGGGAAGATTAGTATCAATTAGAGGAATTAGGTGCCTCAACATAAGGAATAACACCACACACTTTAAATTGTTGATTTCTTTTACTCAAATCCATATATTCATTAGTATAATGACCATGGACTCTATTATATGCATAAAATAAATTCTTGTAGTAAAATTTATTTCATCTTATTGGTGGGAGAGATATAAAACGATCTTGGAGATGTCTCAACAAGATACCCTCTTGATCAATAGTAGGTGTTCCTTTATTTTGTGACAAAGATATCTCTTTCTTAGTAAAAGATTTCATACTTACACAAGACTCTTTAGATGGTGAGATTTTGTACTCTTCTTTAAAGGAATGTGTAAAATCTAACGAATTTGAATCATTAGTGTTTTGTATGATGACATTAATATCAAGTGAGGAGTTCTTTGTTTCTTTCATTTCTTGCAAAGGATAATAATCAAGACCACTAGTGTCTATCAGTTCAAGATCCACTAATGTTAAAGTTGTCTTAGAAGGATCTTTTTTAAGGTTTTTGATAGTAAGTGAAGGCTTGCTTGCTTATTTCAAATGGAAATAACAAAGACTGTTAGTCATTCCTTGTGTGTTAAGCTCTATAGGGATACATATACCTTTTCTCTAGCACCATATCCTTTTTCCACTATATCCAAGGTGTTTCATAATTTCACAAACTTTTCCATAAGCCTTTTTCATTTTTTTTGGAGTTTGTGGTTATTTAGAATCAGCTTCATCAAATTTTGTTGTATAATTTTCTTCTTCTTCTAAAGTGTTTGACGTGAATATCTTCGAAGATTCTATTGAATTTGACATTACCATTTTTTCTTTTCCCTTTTTTGAATATTTTATTATGATCTTGTATTCTCTCATGAATGTAGGTGTGAAATACAACAATCCCAAATCATCCAGTGCTACCATTTTGAAGGTTTTAGGACACCTATCTTTTAGTTATTCTTGCATGGGTTCTGCTTGTATAGTAGGAGTCAATGTTTCTAAAGGATTTTCCTTGCCTTTCTCAATGAGTAAACTATTTGGTTCATGATCAACCTCAATTGTATACACTTTTTTGTTGTAGATATGCTTCATTTTATAATGAAGAGTAAAAGGTACCCCATTCATTGCATGAATCCATGGTCTTCCTAAAAGAATATTATACGAAAGATAATGAGGCATAACATGCATCGGGGTTTGTAATGTGGCCTTTCCAAATTTCACAAGTAATATTATCACACCAAGTGGTTGTTTCCCTACATTATCAAACCCATGAATAGATAAAGAATCAGGTTGAATTTGGATTTTGTCTACTCTAATCTTCTCAAGAAGGTTTATACTATAGAAATTAAGAGTTGAGCCATTATCAATGAGATTATTCTTTATGCAATGTATAAGAACATTAGAGTTAATAACAACTATTATTATGAAAGAATCATTTTGTTTTTTCACTTCCAAAGGTGGTAACTCACTTTGGTGAAAAACAATATCAGCATTCATTCCTTGAATTAGGGTCGCTTGTCATTTGGTTGCACATTAGGAGAGGTAGTAACTTGTTGTAAAGCACTTTGAATCATGTTATGATAATGAGGGGAGGCTTGAATAAGGTCCCATAATGATATTTTAGTAGGAGTATTCTTTAGTTGTTCAAAAATATTGTACTCCTTTTCATTATGTAAAGGAAAACAAGGGGGACCAAGAAAGATAGGGTTAGGCAATGGGAGGGATGTTGAAGGTGTTTGTATTGGTTTGGGATTGTATCTAGTGTTATATGTATGATAAATGGTATTATAATTCAATTTATTTGAAACATTATTCTTAGGTGGTTCAAGGATGAAAATGGGTTTGTTTGAAGGTGGGTAAAGGATAAGTTGACGTTGAATAATATTAACTTCTCTTAGGGAAGGAGAGTCTAATGTCACTTCATAATCTTCATCTAAGGAAGCCTCATTACTAGTGTTTGAAAGACATGTGTCAATGTTCTCATTTTCTTGCACCATGATATCCTCCCTAGTAGGAGAGGTTTTAGGAGAACTACAAACTAGATGTTCATGACATTCAAAGGTTGGTTCTTATAAAATGACTTCATCACAAGGGAGTTATCAATGGTTGTATCCTCTTTTTTATTAATGATGGAATTCTCTTGTTCAATAACATTTTCCCTAGGGGAAGAAAGACAACTGAGATTTTCATGAATTTCATCGATTAGATTTTATAACATCAAAGTATCTTCTTCACAAATAGTCCAGAGATAGTAGGAGAAGAACAAATTTGATTGTCAATATTGTCCATAATTTCATTCCTTTTTCCCCTGATTTCTTCCAAAATAGGACAGGTAGGGGAAGAAATGCAAAGAGGGTTATCATAGATCTTAAATATTTTATCGTCTAACACCAACCTATCATCTTCACTTACAATATGATTATCATGATTCCTTACAACTCCATCCTCTTTCACTAAAATTATCTCACAAACAAGGGGTGAATGGAAATTAGGCAAGGTGATATTTAAAAATGTGTCTATGATCTCATTCTCTTGTGCTATAATCTCTTCCAATGTAGGAGAGTTTAGAGAAATGAAACTTTCAACATTGTCATGATTCTAAACATTGAGAATCATGAAAATGTTGAAAGTTCCACTTCTTGAGTGCATCTTCTAACACAAAAATACCTTCATAAAATATCGAAGAGGTATTAGGAGAAGAGAAACTATAATTATCATGATTGTCTATACTTTCATCTTCTTCTATCACATCATTCCCACAAATAGGAGAGATAGGAGGGGGTGTAGATTTAAGGCAAGTATCAAAATTTTCACTTTCTTGCACTAAGAGACCCTCATAACTAGGAAATGTATTGAATGAATGACTAACATGATAATTGACTAAATTTTTGTAAAATTGGAAAAGATGGATACTAAAATTTCTATTACAAACTTAAAATGGAAACAGACTTAAAATTAAATGCAATGACCTAGAATGAAGTACAATTTTTAGATTCTAGACAAGGTAATTTTTTTACTACACTAAGAAAAAATGTGAAAATGAAATGTTGTAGATGCCATTTTAAAATTAAGAAATGAAATAATTGAGCCAAATCAAGCTAGATCCAGTAAAATGAATGAAAGACTCAACAAATTGAAAAATAGATAATTATTAGTTGAAAAAGGGATGATCTAAGGTTTAAGACATAGAACATCACTCTTTCTCCAACTAACATTAAATTTTGTCCTAAGAACTCTAATAGGATTGGCTATCAACCTATCAAGGTGATCCAATTCACAATTAGGAGGACTTAGGATGGGGTTCTTTAAGCTCTTAGGGGTTCACCACCAAGAAAATTCTTGGAAAAGACAAATGAACATTGAACCTACAAAATCAAGCAATTCAAGCTAAATAATGAGATAAAATGATGAAATTAAGCTACACCAAGTTAGGGTATGTGTACTTGGGAAATTTTGGAGATGCAATGTTAGATTAAAAAATTATTTAACATAATTAATTTAATCATATAGGTTAATTAATTAAGTCACTTATTCCTTTAGTTTTACTTAAGCTAAACTTAGGCACATTAATAATTACTTATTAGTTATTAAGTTTGCACACTAGGGTTTCCTAATTTTAGGTTTCACTTTAGGGTTTCTTGATCTCCTTAATAAGGATTGATCACATTGTAATAATTGATTCTCTTAATGCATTTTTACTTTGAGGCTTGCAGAATATTTTTTTTTGTTCTAAATATCTTTCATTCTTTGTGATAGGTTATTGCATACAGGTTATTCTTGGGCTTTGTGAGGTTGGGTTTCTTGAATTCTACATGCAATGAGGGTTTTGAAAATGTAAACAAGCTGCCAAAATATCCCTTGGAGGACTAAGATGCCTAGGATGGCATATTAGTTTCGCTGCTATTTTTCAGGGAAAATACAAAATCTTTGGATGTCAAAACAAAATCTTGAAGAATCTCTAAAAAATTCCCTATGGAGGATGAAGATTCCCAAGGTGGTGTATTAGTCACATTCTGAGTTTCTAAAGACTCTGAATGTGGTCCTGAGCTCCAAGTTTTGCACTTGCTTCTCCCCAGATCTGAGGTCCTGAAACTTCTAGATCTGGCCTATAGGTGAGTTTTTGTGAGGATGACAACTTTTGCAATGCAACTTTTCAATCTTTCACTCCAAGTGATCTTCAATTACTCCACTTAGATCTACAAATACAAACACAAAAGAGAGGGAAAATGTAATGTCCGCTTCTCAAACCTAATCGTGCATATGACGGTTGGCCTTTTTTCTGGAAACCCGAAGGCTAGTCGGAAGGTTAAATTAGGGTTTCCTATTTTTGAGGAGGTCTTGGCTCTGAGATGGTGGATTCAATGGCGGATTCCTTCTGGGTTTTCAGAGGGCTTCGCAGCAGTATGTTCATTTCGGCATTCAGAGCATTTTCTGGAATTTACTATTTTTAGTAAATTCTATTTTTGGCAGTACACAGGTTGGTCTCAGGTAGTTGACTTTCCCCTTCAGTTGTCTCAAGTGGCGTATTCAGTTTCGGGCTTCAGAATGCAGTTTTGGAGAGTTGAACTCATTTCACTTAAAAATAACATTATAATTTAAATGTTATTTTATCACCTTGGCCTAGTCAAATAACTTAATGTTATTTTAAAAGGTGGACTTGAAGGGTGGCGCCATCATTGAGGTTATATTAAAATTATATTGAATTTATCAAGTCAAAACTAAGCCTTAAGGAGGACGCATTTATTTAAGTGAGAAATTTAATGAAGTCAAAATTAAAGATGCTTGGAAAAGGACGCCATTTCTTGGGATTAGGGTTTTGACTTTGGAAAAGAAGTTAGGGTTTCCAGGAAGGTCCACAGAAGCTTATAAAAGACAGCCTTGGGTTCTCATTTGAGGATCTTATGTTTTATAATATTGTTATGCTGCCGGAATGGCTTTGGGATTGCTTCGAGGAATGAATGCCTCCTAGCTTGGCTCTTCTTCTTGCTTGAAAGATAGCAACTAGTTGAGAGATAGTTTGTAATAGGTTTATCTTGCATTTCAGTTGAGTATCTTGCATTTTTGGAGTTCTAGATTTGCATTTCAGTCTCATTTTGAAGTTGCTGAAGTCAAGTTGAATCTGTAGTTTCACTCATAAATCTGAAAATAAAAATACAGTCGTTCTGGGTATTGATTCATTGAGTTTCCTTGATAGGGGCGACCCTTCTTGCAAAGATTCAGATTTTAATATTGAGTGTTTATTTTTTAAAAGCAAAATCGCTTCTCTCTATTGGCCGCACCATTCTGGTCTGCCTGGCAAATGTTTAGAAAAAAGAATACTTTGATTTGTTAGCTGTTTCTTGGTCTAGTCCTCATTGCCATCATTATAGCTTTCGTTTGCATCAGGTCTCATGTCATTCTGGCAAGTATTGAGTGAGTTGTGAGCATTTTAGTGGATTCTAGGGTTGTTGGTTATGCATATTACGTTGTTGTTTTGTTATATCAGTCTTGAGTAATCTGTATTTTGGTGAAGAGTTGTATCTGGAAGGTCATAATTAACCTTGGAATGATCATATCTATTATTGCAGCAGTGGAGAGCTTCTAATCTTGTTTATTGCAGGCATCTTCTGATATTTTGTAAGCTGAACAGTAGTACTGTCAGCATTTCTCTTAATCTTACTTTACATTCTGAAGCTGCATTGTATTTCTGTATATCTCCGCCATATGGTCGCCTCATTTCCACTCTGGAATTGGGTAGCACATACTTGGTGTTGAGTTTACTTTCAGCATAGTTAGCATCTCCTTCATATGGTAGCTCCCATTCCATCTTGGTTTGGAAAGCACATTCTTGACGTTGAGTTCCTTTCTGTATTTAGAGAAGAAGATCCTCTGACCATATGCTCGCCATCATCGGTGCCATCCTTGGTTAGATTTGCTTTTTGCATAAGCAGTTTAATTCAGATCCTCTGACCAATGCTCACACCTTGCCCACATCGGGATCCTGATGTACATTCTGGTTAGAGTTGCTTTCTGCACGTTTTAGTTTATCTTCTAACCTTAATGGGTGCATTGTTTGAAATCTGTTAATTGAAAAATCAAAAAAGAAATTGGTTTGGAATATTTTAGTGGTATCAGAGCCAAGATCTTTCCATCCTGTGAACAATCCATCTATGAGTGATAGAGAAAAGAGGTACTTTGCAAGAGAAGACAAGAAGGTTGGAAAACAGTTCCAGCTTTATCAACCTCCAGAAGGTCAGACAGCTTCAGGAACCTTGAGGGCTCATTTGGAGTCTTCTCAGGAAACAGACATGGCAGAAGGTGAGAGGTCAGTTGGGGGTAACGAGAGGATTACCAACAACAGAGATGACAGTGGAAAAGGGAGAGATGGGAGAGAAAGATCCATGAGTCCAGGAAAGAGATTTGAAAGAAAGATGGATGCCTTGATGGACATGGTATCTTTCATGATGGGGAAAGTGGGCCAGAACACCACTCCATAGAACAACTCAGGGCATAGAGGGGAGCATAGTGCTTCCAACCAGCATGATGAGCATGCAGCTCGGACGGTGTCAAACAACACTTACATTTCCTCCAGGCCGTTCAAACCCACCTTTTTGGCACCTGTAAACAATCAGCCAGATCCTGAAGAGAATGCTTCATTCGTGGAGCAGTTGAGACTGGGTCGTGCAGAATATGATTCTCTACCTGCCGACATTAGGATGGATATGTCCTATAACGATTTCATGGATCATAAAAGGAAAAACAAAGGACAAGGGAGACACTATGATCAAAGAAGACCAACAAATCAAGGAGACTTGTACCAAGCTGTCAACAAGGTGACACTTCCACACTTTGACGAGAGTGATTCCAGTTCAGCCCGAGCTTGGATTCAGAAGCTGGATAACTATCTAGCTCTTAGACCTATGGTAGAAGAAGAAGCGATCAAGTTCGCTATGCTACACCTTGATGGGGTGGCGCACAAGTGGTGGTACCATGGCTTAATTACTCTGGGTCATCGGTCTATCACAACTTATGAGGAGTTCACTACCAGGCTCATTGAGAGGTTCGAGAAGAAGGATCCAGAAGTGCATTTTAGGGAGTTGGCACAGTTGAGATAGTATGGCACTGTTGAAGCCTACATAGCTGAGTTTCAAAGACTTTCAGTTATGGTCACTGGAATTACAGAAAGAAGATTAGTGATCCTATTCACTGAAGGATTGATGGAGCCACTCAAGGGTTGGATCAAAGCTTTTGATCCACTGTCCTTACAAGAAGCAATGAAAAAAGCTAGAAACATGGAGTGGGCTGCTCCCAAAGCAAAGTTTCCTTCCAAACCAGCCTTTCACAAAGGGGATAGAGGGAAAAAGTTTCATCAAAAGCCTCATCATAAGGAGTTTAAACCACAGAAACCCCATGGCTCAAGATTGGATCCAGAGACTATCAATGAACTCCAAAGGAAGGGGTTATGTTTCCGTTGTAGGGAAAAATGGTCCCAAGATCATGTGTGCCCAAAGGGTGCTAAAATTCATCAAATTGAGTTCTATACAGCTGATGAAAGCAATTCTGATTTTTCTGATCAGCAAGCTGATTTTGAGGACAGCGATGAAGAAAATACCCCAGAAGAGTCTGAAGGTGAAAAAGAAAGTGGTGGTACATTGGGTCAACTTTCGAGCTTCCAAAAGAATGAGTCCTTTAAAGTTCATGGGATGATCAAAGGGCAACGTATTGTTGCTTTAATTGACACTGGAGCAACACATAACTTCATAGATGAAGTTGTGGTGGCAAAGAAAGGATTGCAAACAGAAGACTTTGAAGGGTTCAAAGTTATGGTTGTGGATGGGTTTCACATCTCATGCACCAAGAGGATTCTGAACATGTCAATGCAATTGGGCAATTACGAAGTCAAGGATGACTTCTACGTGGTCAATATTGGAGATACGGATGTTGTCCTTGGCATTCAATGGCTGCGATCTCTTGGACAGATCTCTCTAAATTTGCAAACTATAGAGTTGAAATTTCAATCCGATGGAAAGAAGGTGGTGTTGAGAGGGATGTCAAATGGTGGCCCTCGGATTGTGTCATTCAAGAGGATGGTGAAGTTGATACGTCATGATCAAGTGGAGTGGGCTGCGGAGTGCATGATTCTTCCAGCTAGTCCCGTTGAAACGAAAATAGAGCATCCTCCAGATATTTAGTCTTTACTCACCAAGAAGAGTAAAGTGTTTGCTGATTTACCCCTGGGACCTCCTCCTGATCGAGGTTCAGAACACATCATAGAGCTCAAAGAAGGAGCTAAACCGGTGATCACAACTCCATATCGGTATCCAAAGAGACAAAAGGATGAGATCGAGAAGAATATTCGGGAACTTTTGGAGATGGGTTTCATATGCCCAAGCAAGAGCCCTTTTGCATCTGCAGTGGTTCTTGTGAAAAAGAAGGATGGTACCATGCGCATGTGCGTGGACTATCGTGCTTTGAACCAAAGCACAATAAAAAATAGATACCCCATTCCCAGGATAGATGAGCTCATTGATGAGCTACATGGGGCTAAGTTCTTTTCGAAGATTGATCTGAGGTCGGGTTACCATCAGATACGAATGAGGGGATCAGATGTGGAAAAGACAGCTTTCAAATGTCACTATGGACATTTTGAATTCTTAGTCATGCCATTTGGGTTGACTAATGCTCCGGCCACCTTTCAGTCTTGCATGAACCATGTCTTTCAGAATCAGTTACAAAGGTTTGTGCTGATATTTTTTGATGATATTCTGATCTACAGCAAGACTTGGGAGGATCACCTCAAGCACTTGGAGGATGTGCTTAGTATCATGGAATCTGAGAGCTTATTTTCCAAAGCTTCCAAATGTGAATTTGGAATGGTGGAGTTACTATACCTTGGCCACATAATCAGTGCTGAGGGAGTAAAGGTGGATCCAGAAAAAATCAAAGCAGTAGTTGATTGGCCACCTCCTGAGAGCTTGACCCAGTTGAAAGGTTTTCTGGGTCTTTGTGGATTTTATCGGAGATTCGTAAAGGGGTATTCACAGAATGCTGCTCCCCTTACTGATCTCACCAAAAAGGGAGCCTTTGCTTGGTCAGAAAAGGCTCAAATTGTGTTTGATAAATTCAAGAAGATCATGAGTTCGTGTCCAGTCTTGGCTATCCCGGATTTCTCCAAGCCATTCGAGCTGCAATGTGATGCTTCAGGTGAAGGAGTGGGGGCTGTCCTGATGCAAGACAAACACCCTATCGTGTTTGAAAGTAGAAAGTTACGGGGTGTGGAGAGGACATACTCAATCTATGATAAAGAAATGCTTGCTATTATGCATGCATTAGCCAAGTTCAGGTAGTACTTGGTGGGGAATAAATTCGTAGTTAAGACCGACCACAGTAGCCTCAAGCATTTTATGCACCAGAAGGATTTAAATGAGAGGCAACATAAATGGGTGAGTAAGCTTCAAGCTTACAACTTTGGAATTGAATATGTCAAAGGAAAAAATAATGTCGTGGCCGATGCTCTCTCTAGAAGGCCTCATCTGAGCTCATTGTGTGAGCTTACTGTAGATTGGAGGGACATGTTGCTTGCTGATTATGCCAAAAATCAGTTTGCAACCAGCATTCTGGAAGGTACTTTCCATGATGAAAAGTACCAGGTGGTTGAGGGATTGATTCAGTATAAGGGAAGAATCTTTCTGGTGGCTGATTCTAAGCTCAAGAAGAAGATTCTTTTGAACTTTCATGACATTCCAGTTGCTGGTCACCAAGGTTTTTTCAAGACCTATAGGCAGATCCGAGAAAGGTTTTCTTGGAAAGGTTTGAAGAGAGAGGTTCAACGCTACATTCAGGAATGTCCTGTTTGTCAAGCAAATAAAAATGAGCATACATTGCCAGCCGGTTTGCTGCAACCACTTCCAATTCCCAATCAAAAATGGGAAAGCATTTCAATGGATTTCATCACTGGGTTGCCCAAGGCCCAAGGGAAGGATTGCATCTACGTGGTAGTTGACAGATTAACCAAGTTTGCTCATTTCTTTGCCATTACCAGCACTTTTTCTGCAGCCCAAGTTGCAGATTTGTTTTTTCGAGAAGTGTTTAGGCTTCATGGGTTGCCAAAGAATATTGTAAGTGATAGGGACAGCAAGTTCCTAAGTACCTTTTGGCAAGAAGTTTTCAGAATGAGTGGTACTGTGCTCACTCCAAGCACGAGTTATCACCCCCAAACTGATGGGCAGACAGAAGTGGTGAACAAGTGGTTGGAAGGCTACTTGAGAAATTATGTGTCAAAACAGCAGAAAGCTTGGGTTAAGTGGCTGCATATAGGCGAGTACTGCTACAACTCTACCTTTCATATGTCAATCAAGATGTCGCCTTTCTTGGCACTTTACGGATATGAAGCACCCAGTTTTGCAGACTTGGTGTTTGGTGACAGCAAAGCACCTTTAGCCAAGGATTTGTTGCAGCATAGTCAAGACATAATGAGATC
The DNA here is from genome assembly GCA_007115665.2 of Sequoiadendron giganteum. Taxonomy (NCBI): domain Eukaryota; kingdom Viridiplantae; phylum Streptophyta; class Pinopsida; order Cupressales; family Cupressaceae; genus Sequoiadendron; species Sequoiadendron giganteum. The sequence goes on along the minus strand of CM021108.1, from coordinate 498,686,406 downwards.
CTTGAAGGATAATTTGCAGATTGCACAAAATCAGCAGAAGTTGTATGCTGATCAGAGGCGTGTTGAGCGTTCGTTTGAGGTTGGGGATATGGTCTATCTTCGTTTACAACCTTATAGACAGTCTACTCTCAAGAAGAGTGGAGCTGAGAAGCTCAAACCTCGCTTCTATGGGCCATTTAGGGTCATCAGAAAGGTTGGGGCAGTAGCTTATGAATTAGAGCTACCTTCAGATAGCAGAGTGCATAACGTCTTCCACGTGTCCCGCCTCAAGAAGGCACTTGGACAAAATGTGGTTGCTTCTTCACAGTTGCCACCGTTGGATGAAGAAGGACAGTTGGTTCTAGTTCCCGAGGAGATACTTGATGTCAGAGAACGTTCCTTGAGGAATAGAACTATCAGAGAATGTTTGGTAAAGTGGAAGAACCTGCCTATGGAGGATGCCACTTGGGAAAGTGATGAGATATTGCAGCATCCTAGTTTGCGATTGCTTGAGGACAAGCAATCTTGGGGAGGGCGGACTGTAATGTCCCCTTCTCAAACCTGATCGTGCATATGACCGTTGGCCTTTTTTCTGGAAACCCGAAGGCTAGTCGGAAGGTTAAATTAGGGTTTCCTATTTTTGAGGAGGTCTTGGCTCTGAGATGGTGGATTCAATGGCGGATTCCTTCTGGGTTTTCAGAGGGCTTCGCAGCAGTATGTTCATTTCGGCATTCAGAGCATTTTCTGGAATTTACTATTTTTAGTAAATTCTATTTTTGGCAGTACACAGGTTGGTCTCAGGTAGTTGACTTTCCCCTTCAGTTGTCTCAAGTGGCGTATTCAGTTTCGGGCTTCAGAATGCAGTTTTGGAGAGTTGAACTCATTTCACTTAAAAATAACATTATAATTTAAATGTTATTTTATCACCTTGGCCTAGTCAAATAACTTAATGTTATTTTAAAAGGTGGACTTGAAGGGTGGCGCCATCATTGAGGTTATATTAAAATTATATTGAATTTATCAAGTCAAAACTAAGCCTTAAGGAGGACGCATTTATTTAAGTGAGAAATTTAATGAAGTCAAAATTAAAGATGCTTGGAAAAGGATGCCATTTCTTGGGATTAGGGTTTTGACTTTGGAAAAGAAGTTAGGGTTTCCAGGAAGGTCCACAGAAGCTTATAAAAGACAGCCTTGGGTTCTCATTTGAGGATCTTATGTTTTATAATATTGTTATGCTGCCGGAATGGCTTTGGGATTGCTTCGAGGAATGAATGCCTCCTAGCTTGGCTCTTCTTCTTGCTTGAAAGATAGCAACTAGTTGAGAGATAGTTTGTAATAGGTTTATCTTGCATTTCAGTTGAGTATCTTGCATTTTTGGAGTTCTAGATTTGCATTTCAGTCTCATTTTGAAGTTGCTGAAGTCAAGTTGAATCTGTAGTTTCACTCATAAATCTGAAAATAAAAATACAGTCGTTCTGGGTATTGATTCATTGAGTTTCCTTGATAGGGGCGACCCTTCTTGCAAAGATTCAGATTTTAATATTGAGTGTTTATTTTTTAAAAGCAAAATCGCTTCTCTCTATTGGCCGCACCATTCTGGTCTGCCTGGCAAATGTTTAGAAAAAAGAATACTTTGATTTGTTAGTTGTTTCTTGGTCTAGTCCTCATTACCATCATTATAGCTTTCGTTTGCATCAGGTCTCATGTCATTCTGGCAAGTATTGAGTGAGTTGTGAGCATTTTAGTGGATTCTAGGGTTGCTGGTTATGCATATTACGTTGCTGTTTTGTTATATCAGTCTTGAGTAATCTGTATTTTGGTGAAGAGTTGTATCTGGAAGGTCATAATTAACCTTGGAATGATCATATCTATTATTGCAGCAGTGGAGAGCTTCTAATCTTGTTTATTGCAGGCATCTTCTGATATTTTGTAAGCTGAACAGTAGTACTGTCAGCATTTCTCTTAATCTTACTTTACATTCTAAAGCTGCATTGTATTTCTGTATATCTCCGCCATATGGTCGCCTCATTTCCACTCTGGAATTGGGTAGCACATACTTGGTGTTGAGTTTACTTTCAGCATAGTTAGCATCTCCGTCATATGGTAGCTCCCATTCCATCTTGGTTTGGAAAGCACATTCTTGACGTTGAGTTCCTTTCTGTATTTAGAGAAGAAGATCCTCTGACCATATGCTCGCCATCATCGGCGCCATCCTTGGTTAGAGTTGCTTTTTGCATAAGCAGTTTAATTCAGATCCTCTGACCAATGCTCACACCTTGCCCACATCGGGATCCTGGTGTACATTCTTGTTAGAGTTGCTTTCTGCACGTTTTGGTTTATCTTCTAACCTTAATGGGTGCATTGTTTGAAATCTGTTAATTGAAAAATCAAAAAAAAAATTGGTTTGGAATATTTCAGAAAACTTGTTGATTGTTAGTGAATGGGGGTTTTCCATGGTCAAACCCTTTTTAGGTAATTAAACCAAATGATGAAATGAAGCATGGAATATGAAATATGTAAATGATATCACCTTGTATTATTTATTGTGAAGAAACTCTACAATCTACCATGTAGTGGCCATGAAGAATGCAGATCTTGGATCTTGGAATATGATGTGAACAATGGTTATAGATAGATCTTCAGTGCTACATCCACAATCTTGGCTCAACAACATGAATGGATGCACTAAACCCTTGATATAATGCTTGGATCTTGATGGTGTCTCCAAATACTTGATGAATTTCTATTGAATGCACTTGTGGACTCAATTTTTCTAGAATAGATTCTCTCACAACTTTCTTAGATGAAAATGAGTGAAGGAACCTTGTGTTTATAATTGGTCATGCTTAATAACCCGAAATTACACCACAACAAGCTGACATATGAAATCATTAATTAAAGGAGGCTAAAACTCATACGAATTCAAAATTGAACCCTAAAAAAAATCCTAGGAGGACTAAGATGCCCTAGGTGGCGTCTTAGTCCCAAGGCTCAAATCTCAGGGCATAGACTCCAAAAAGGGAACTTTTTAGGTGGTTTCAAAATCAGGGTCCCAAGAGCCATGGAGGAAAAAGATGCCCAAGGTGGCATAGTAGTCCCAATCCATAAATCAGGGACACATAGACATAAACATTAAATGATGATTTATATTTTGAGGGATTTTAGGATTTTCCATAAATATATATAGTTTATAGGGCTTGTGGATGCAAAATAAGACCAATTAAGCCATAAAGAAGCATAAATAAAGCAAGCCAGGCCAAAACAAGTGTGAAAATTCAAGGGTATACATTTTACTACACTACAAATAACTAACATGAGAAAACAAAAACCTAGAAATGATGTTTCTAATGCTATAAAATGAATTTTTAGGTCTGATCTAGGACTAAATTACCTGGACTGGTGTATGAGTCCTACTTAGTATTTTACAGGTGTGACCACATAAATTTTACTCCCTTCTTGAAGATGGTATAATATTTGGTCTAATTTGGACCTATCTTATGTACCCTTGCATTAATTATCCTTTAAATTATCATTTATAGGCCCCTAGGGCCCATTATTTCAGATCTTGAGGCCCATTTCACTCAAAAAGCTAAGGTGGGACTCATTTTCCATCTTGGACAAATGAGTCCCATTTGGGGTATTTTAAAAATTTGAGTGGGAATTCATCTATTTAATTCAAGTTTTTGATGAATGTTGGCCTTTAGGGTCTAAATAACGATGAATTAGGTGTTGACTCCTATCAAAGAAAGATTCTAAGTCATTTTTATCAACCTCCAAACATGCTTGAGAAATGATTTTCAAGAGTCAAGTGTTGAGAATATTTCACAAGAGCATTCAAGTTTTAAGAGTAATTAAAGTTGAAGCTTTTGAGTAGCATTAAAGTTATTTTGCAGATCTTCAAGAACACTTTCATTCAAGATCTATCACTATAAATGGTTGATCATGGTTTTCTATGGTGAATCATGGTGGATTCTAGGTTGGGGAGATGCAACTAGCCATCAAGCCAAGACTAAAGACTTGTTTCCTAACTGATTATATCCTCCATTATCACTCTACACTCAATCTAAGGAAGGTATAAGCATCATTAGGGCCCATTTGGGGTGATTAGAGATAATCACAAGTGAGTCATTCATCTCTATATTTCCTTTCTTACATCATATTCTTACACATTAGAATATGATTGCATCATGTTTTAGATTTCCTAGTCTTAGACACACTTAAGGCTAGGGTTTTCATCCATATTTCATTATTTTTATCAAGGTTTAATTACCAAACTTGGTCAAACCCCCCATTAGAAAATAAAGTTGAATTATATTTTGTAGGTGTTTTTCACAAATTTGGATCCGAAACTCAAGTTGGAAGGAAAGGGTAGGTGTTGAAGTGTAGATCAAAGCTTTCAATTCACACAAATGCTAAATGAGACTAATTCACCAAGAGTGGTGAATGAGTCTCACTGTAGTTGTTTACTAGATTAGTTTGCAGATTCTGATACCCTTTTTCCCTAAACAGACTCCCATGTAGAAACCCAAATTTGGGACAGATTCGCCTAGGTTGGTGAATGAGTCCTAGTTGGTTAAAAAGTTAAAATTTCCAAAATTTTAGAGCTTTTTCCAGTCACTTGAAGGTTTCTAGGTGCAAATCATTCACACTTTTTCTTTTATATCATGTTTTGCTCACATTTCTAAGGTGTTTTCTAGGTCATTACATTAAATTAGGGTTTGTGTCTTACAACTTGCATTGCATTATCTTTTCCAACTCTAAATTTGGTGGTGAACCCCTCGTTACATATCATTCAGCCCCGAGGATAGCCCTATTGCAATATCTCAATCTCCTTTGTATTGAAATCTCTAGGGTTATCCTTGAGTGGAGTCTCCTTGAAAAGTAGGTGTGGACACATAACACCACACCTCTTACATTTTAAGAGGTTCCATTTTGATGAGCCTTCATTTAGAACATCATTATTTTGATTTGTAGTGCATTTACATCCTAGATTTAGCTTGCATTAATAGTGCATTAGGTGTGCATTAGTTAATTTGTATTCTAGGGTTTCAATTTTTGCATTAGTGAAAGCTCATTTAGCTTGCATTTTTGCACTTAATTTGACTAAAATTTATTGAAAAACTACATTTCCATCTTAGATCTGCATCATATAGCATAGAAAACATAAAAATGAACCAATATTTTTTGAAAATTCTAAAAGAAAATCCCTACTAGTACTCATTTGCCACCTTGGGTGAATTAGTCCTAGTGTAAAATTTGTACTGTTGTTTGCAGAATTTTCTTTCCAATTTTTAAGCTTCTATTTTCTCTCATTATTTTATGTTCTAGTTCGGTTACTTTCTATATAGTACCATTTATATTGTGGATAGAACTAGCTTTTTGTAATTTTCATTTTCAGTATCTAGATTAGATTACACTAGAACAAACATAGATGTATAGTTACTTCAGCATGTTAAAAACCTTTGTTAGCTTAACCTTCAAGCCTTTTATTTGTGATGACTTTGACATGCTAGATGAAGCCCTTGTGGACTTCACCTCACAAGTTTCATCCACTAAGGCTTTTTCAAACAAACCTAGACAAAGAGAAGTATATTTCATCCAACCTCAACTTAGTAACAAAGCTAAGCCTTTTAGTAGTGATTACCCTAACATGTTAGATGTAGCCCTTCAGGACTTCTCTCACAAGGTTCATCCACTAAGGCTTGTTGTGAGAAACCAAAACCAAGAGAAGTTAACATGATTCAACCTCAACTCATCCTTTACCCACCTATGCACAAACCATAATCTAAGAACAAACCCAATCTTATCCTTTATCCACCTAAGAATAATGTCTTGCAACAACTAAGTAATAATACTATTAGTCATACATATAAAACTACGAATAATCCACAACCTCAACAACCAACCATGACAACCTTGCCTTTTCCTAATCCTAAATTACCTAGTGCCCCTCATTTACCTTCGCATAGTGGGAAGGGGTATGATCTTGTTGAACAACTTAAGAATACTCCTACAAAGATAATCCTATGGGACCTAATCCAAAATTCACCTAAATATCACACTATGATTTAAATTTCCTTACAAGTAGTGGTCCCTCCTAGTACAAATTCAAATGATGTGCTAGCTCTAATACAAGGAATAAATATAGTTAATGTAGACATTACCTTTCACCAACATGAGCTCCCTCCTTTGGAGGTTAGAAAGAAAAATGAGGCATTTATAATAATAGCCCAATTTAAAGGAATAGGCATCAAGAGGACCCTTGTTAATAATGGCTTAGCCCTTAATGTGTGTAGTGTGAAACACTTAGATAGGTTGTGTGTAGAAAAACCAAACATAAAACCCGAATCTATATCGATTAGAGGATTTGACAATATAGGAAAGCAACCACTTAGTGTAATTACTTTACCAATTACCATCAGAAAGGCTACCTTACAAACTCCTATTCATGTCATGCCTCATGAAATTTCATACAATTGTCTTTTGGGAAGACCATGGATCATGAGATGCATGTGGTGCCTTCAACCCTTCTTTGTATCATGAAATGTGTCTATTAAAACAAGGTATACCAAGTTGAAATAGACCTTGAGCCTAAAAGTTGCTTACAAGTTGAAAAAGGAACTGCAAGTCCTCTAAACACATTGATACCAACATCCAACATAGAACCTATAGAGGTTTACAAGAAAGAAGTGTAAAAATTGTCAAATTTATTATATGATGATTGGGGTTCCTTGGACTTCACACCCTCATTTATGGGAGAATAAATAATCACAAGAAAAGAAGATGAAAAAAAAAAACCAATCGTGATCTCAACTCAAAATTTGGAAGAAAATTCACAACTGTCTACCTCATTTACCCCTAAAGAAGATACAAGCTATACAAAAAAAATTGATGAGATAGACTATCAATAGCCACCAAAACCAAAAGACATGGAAACACTTTATGGGAGAGGTTATGAACTTATGAAGCAATTGGGTTATACTGGAAAAGAATGTGGAAATAAAGAACAAGGAATTCGTGTCTCTGTGGAACCTAACAGGAAAGAAAAAAATATTTTTTGGGATATCATCCTTCTAAGGCAACAAAAGAAAACAAAAGACCATCATTAAACATCAACACTATCATGTGCAAACCAAAAATCAATTTCACTATGAAGCATCTTGAATTACTTGATATGGATTTACCACCATCATGGGAATACTTTGAAAATGATGAGGCCTTGAAGCAAATGTTAGGATTTTATGACAAGTCACCTTCTCCCCCTCAAATTAAAAAGGTTACATGTGCCATGATCACCACCACGCAACAATATGTAAAAGATGAAATTAATGAGAAAGAAGAGTACAACCCTGAATTTCCAAAGCCTATAATTGATATACCAATGGACATCAACAATAAGGAGAAATTCATTAAGATAGGGAAGTGCCTTGATGATGAAGAACAAGAAGATCACGTAATGCTACTCCATGAATTTCCAAAACTTTTTGCTTGGATATATTCAGATATGCTAGGAATCAACTTGAAGATAATGGGACACAGCATTGTTCTTGTTGAAAATGCTAAGCCTGTTCAAAAAATGATACAAAAGGTGAAACCTAAGATAGCCTTTCTCATTAAAAGAAAAATTGAAAAATCCTTGAGGCTGGTTTCATAAGACTTGTAGATTATTATCTATGGATCTCAAACATTGTCACAGTTGCAAAACATGATAATTATATTAGGATGGGCACATGTTTTCTTGATCTAAATAAAACATCTTTAAAAGATGACTTTCCCCTTCCTAATATTGACATGATAGTAGACTCAATTGCGTGACATGCCTTGTTGTCATTCATGGATGGATTTTATGGATACAATCAAATCTTTATCAACCCTCAAGATTAGTACAAAACAACATTTACAACATTTTGGGGAATATTTTGCTAGGTTATGATGCCTTTTGGATTAAAGAATGTGGGCACCACATATCAATATGAGAAATTACATTAATCTTTCATGATTACATACATAAGATTTTTGAAGACTATGTTGATGACATTCTAGCCAATTATTTAACAAGACAAGACAATCTGAATGTCCTTTGGAAAATCTTTGAATGCATGCAAAAATATAACAAGAGACTGAATCTGAAAAAGTGTGTCTTTGGTGTAGATAGTAGGAGACTTCTAGGTTTTATCATATCTCATAGAGGCATCGAGGTGGACATAAATAATATTAATGCTATAATCAACATGCCACCTCCTAGGAACATCTCTCAATTGCACACATTACAAGGAAGAATTCAAGAAATCCATCATTTTGTGGCATCTCTAGGTAGTCAAACATTACCATTTACACATCTCCTCAAAAAGGATGTGAAATTTGATTGGAATGAGGATTGTAAATAGGATTTTGAGAGTTTGAAGGAATATCTTGCAACTCCACCTGTTTTACAACCCACTACACAAAACAAACCAATCATTCTCTAGACAGTCGCCTCAACCCATGCTCTCACAACATTATTGGCTCAACAAGATGAAAATGGTAAAGAACATCCTATTTTTACATCAATCAAACTTTGATTGATTATTAGAAATGATATACAAAAACCAAAGAACAATGTTTGGCTCTTGTATTCACTACCAATAAGTTGAGACATTACTTATTGAGTGCTGAAATACATGTGATGAGAAAATGTGACCCTTTGACACAAATTTTCAATAAAATAGACCTATAAAGACGTCTATCTAAATGGGTTATGTTGTTGACTAATTTTGACCTTAAGTTTATTTCACAAAAATAAATTAAAGGTCAATCCATGACTGAACAATTGGCTAATGCCCCTTCTCTTATGACATTGCCTAGTGAAGACTCTTTCCCTGATGATAGTGTGTTGACAATAAAAACTAATACATGGGAATTGTACTTTGGCGGATCTAAGTGTAGAACGGGGTTCGACGTTGAGGTTATAATAATTATACCCATAGGAAAGCCTATTCCTTTGTCATATCAGTTAAATTTCCTATGTACAAACAACACTACTGAGTATGAAGCATTTCTTGTTGGGTTGTGTGCTTCTTTAATCATGGTCATGAAAGACATTAAGATCTTTCGTGATTTTAAATTAGTAATCAAGAAAATAAATGGGACATATCAATCAAAACATGAAAAATTATCAAAATACAAGGATCTCACAATGAATTTGTTAGGGAATTTTGTATCATTTACCATTGACAATATCCCACGAAATGATATTTGGAATATAGATACAATAGCAAGTGCAACTTCTCTTATATCACCTTAAGATCCTTCAAAGGACTTTACCTTTACTTTTCACCTGAACATGAAATCATCAATTAACAAATAAATAGAGGAAATATTAGCAACAACCAAGGAAGACACAAGTGAATGGTACGATACAATATTTAACTATTTGAAAGATGGTACCTTTCTTGAGCCAACAACAAAGAAAATTCGGGCTTTCTTATGAAAACTTGTGTCTAAGTACATAATTATCGCTGATGTATTGTATCGAAGATCATTCAATTGTCTCTTACTTGGATGCTTTAACAAATCCAAAATCCCCATAGTACTTGAACAAGCTCATGCAAGTTCTTGTGGTAGTCATTTTGGAGTAAAAACATTAGTTCAAAAACATATCCACATTGGATACTATTGGAGATGCACGGAACAAGATTGTTTTGATTATGTAAGAAATTTTCAAAAATGTCAAGAGCATAGCAATCTGATCCATGCTCCTACTTGTGAATTATGAGATCAAGTCCCAATATGCCTCTTTATAGTTTGGGGTTTGGACATTATAGGAAAAATATCACCCCCTCTTCCTATGGACATACATTCATAATAACTATGACAAATTACTTCACAAAATTGGTAGAAGCCATTCTCCTTAGATCAACAATAGCTAATGTGATATGCCATTTCATATTGGAACACATTATTTCCTGCTTTGGACTTCCTTTTGCATTAGTCTTTGATAATGGTACAACATTTAAAAATAATGATGTCAATAAATTCTTAGAAATTTTTAACATACAACATCGCTTCTCAACACCCTATTACCCACAATCTAACAGTTAGGCTAAATCAACTAATAAGACTATTGAACAAATTCTAAAGAAAACCATTAACAAGCATCATAAGGATTGGCACACACAATTACAATATGCATTATGGGCCTATCACACAAGTGTCAAATCATATATAGGAACTATGCTTCATAATCTTATCTATGAGAGCGAGGCAATAATGGCCTTGGAGTTAGAGATTCCTACATTAAGAATTTATCTTCAAGATCTTATTGATGAGAAAAATTATAAAGAACAATGATTGCAACAGCTTGAAATTCTTGAGGAATAGCACATCACTACTCTTGAGCATCTTCAGGCTTATTTGAAAACAAGACAACGTATTCACAATGAAAATGTTATCCCTCGCACATTCCACAAAGGTGACCTACTCTTATCTAAAACTCAACATAACATCAATGTCGATTCGAATGAAAAATGGAAGTTAAGTCCTAATTGGTTAGGGCCTTACATAATCGATAAAAGTTTTGAGTTTGGTGAATACACATTAACTAAATTAAATGGAACACCCCTCAAAGAACATATCAATTTCATGCATCTACAAAGGTATTATGTCTAATCTCCTTGAATAGTATGAATGATAAAGAAATGATCTTAGAGGTAGAGGATAATATTTTGTATACTCTCACATTGCTTCATTCTTGACAAACAATTATTTGGGTGTCTTGAATGCTAAAGTGATTATTTAATTCATTTTTTTTACTGATTACTTTAGGTTTTCATATTATTCAATATTATCCTATATTTTGTGTTAGATTAGATCCTTATATGCATTTAATGTTCTTCAATTAGATCAAAGGTGTGCTTAATTTAACATAACATAATTAATCACAATTTTTCATCTAAGAGAAACTGAAATAAGTTTTTATTAGATCACATGGGGCATGTTAAATCATGAAGACATTCATCAAATAATCTTAAAAAGGTTATTTAATTAGTCACATTTTCATTTTAACATTCAACAAAAATAATAAAACATCAGATGCTTATATATATATATCAATTTTTTGTGTACATGTCATCAATATATACAATACTACTAAGGCCTGTGACTACTAGATCCCTTGGGATCTGGTGCTTGCATTTGTCTAGTAGTAGTCTATCAAGAGACGATGGAGCGAAATCGTGATTGCGATCCACTGAGTGTACCGAGAGAAAAATCCAAACCTCATATATGTCCAAGGGCCTCCTAATGTGCTCCTACTATCTGATCTCTCTCCGCCTGTAGCCTGGCTACCTCTACCTCTAGTCTCTCAAATTTTTTTGGCATCTAGGATGATTGTGCCTTTGGGGTAGCATCGGCTCAGTGGATGCACCTCCTCAAACTCTCATATGCTACCTGCATTTTTACATATGTCCTAAATGACTTTGGGTCCTAATCCACAATGGGTGGGAGCACATAGTCTAATTCAATAGCCTCCTCATCAGCTGATGGGGGAACTATCTCTATAGTCATCTATCGAGAGAGATCCCAAAAAACTCTCACATATCTTGCAAGGTAGAATCAATCAATAATCAATACACATCATGATATATATAAAGCATATGAATAAGCATAAAGTATAACAATAAAAAAATATCATCACCTATATCTCTACTAGGATGTGGAAAATCAACCTCATCCTATGTAGGGGGCATGGAGGATGTGCTAGACTCTCCATGACTGTCGTTACTAGTGCCTACTACAACCACTACTCATGATCTAGACATATTAATGGGAGAGGGCTCTCCTCACTCATGCCCTACTAGATCCTCATCTGTTGCCTCACCACCCTTGCTCATGGACTGCTCCTCCTCCTCCTCATCCTCCTCATGGTCCTCCTTTTCATCCTCCTCATGTCCTATGTTTTGGCCATCATAATTAGGATCTACATCCTCATCTATGACATCTATAAAAATGTATGTATCCCTATAGAGTGTCTCCTCGACCCCATCCTTTACCTCATCTCCCTCATTTGGGAGTGGTCCTTCATCACCTATCGGCTCCTCCATAGGAAACAAGGGAGTTGATCATGATACTGTCCACCACTCCTCATATTTATTTGTGGCACTAACATCATCTGCATCAAATATTGAAGGCATATCATGATTTGAGTAACCGAGGTCACTATGGACAACATCCTCTATAGTGATCCATACAGAATCACCAGGTCTCTAAGCACTCTATAATAATCTCCTAAAGAAACATTGTACCATAGGTCCTATCTACATCTATCCAAACTATCGCATGACCCGATCATAGTAAAAATGATGCACTATGTAATCCTACCAATCAAAAAACTATCAAGTTGTGATCTCCTCATCTATCAGGTGTGATCTAGCCACTGAAGCACAAGATAATAAGGTCTCCAAAGGATCTCATCCTCCTCTAGTCGGTCAAACTACACCCTCTAGAAGTGTAAATCACCATACTACCAAAACTGTTGTAGAGGATAGCTAAAGGCTTGAGGATACCCCAAGGGTGTCAGGCACAAAAATTTGGTAGGTCTAGTACAAGTATATGCTCAAGGCACAAAATCTGTAGAATCATGTAGTGTACCATACTATCTGTTGGACTCAAGGGAACACTAAGAGGGGGGGGTGAATCAGTGTTGAATAAATCTTACACTTTATTAAACTGAAACTTAAACCATTATGTCATTTCATTAAAACAAAGATGCAATAATTCAAAGGAAACATTCATAACACCATGAAACAAATATTTTTACATGGAAAACCTATTAGGGGAAAAAACATGGTGGAGGTTAATCCACAATTTGAGTACTCAAATAAATTTTTACACAAGGAATGCACTTGCATTCAAGCACACTTCCTAGAGCTCACTACTCAGAAGGGAAGGCTCGCTGCCTTACAAAAGTTCAGATTAAAACCACCTGAAGGATGAACTGAGATAATAGCATCTATTCATGTTAGGTTAGAGTTCTAGTGAATCACATAGATTTGATTATTGATCTACTTTTTGACTCTACACTTCAATCTGCTCTATTCTTCTCTTTTCAACTCTTCGCATCACACATAGACAAATTTACACTATTACTCTACTAAATTTCACACCTTATTTTAATTCCATATATTCGCTATCTTCACACAATTATCCATATATATGACACACACAAAATTGTAAAACCAATCTCATATATATATCCACTATCAAGGATTTGGTCATTCTTATGTCAGCTTCATAAAACTTTAAGAAGTTCTCAAATTTCAGCCAAATCCACCACTAATTCTTTATGTGCATCCTCCAAAATCGGTTAAGACAAAGAGAGGACCTAAAAAAACATAATAGAGCATGGAAAAATTTGATTAATTACTCCTTATACATCTGTGATTACTATATTCACCAGGTCATCCTTCTAGCACAAATAATCAATAGATTAGTGCACTGAATCTCCTAGATCACGTACCAGTGAATTTTCATCAGTATAGTTCACAAATAAGCATCAAAAAACATCAACAAACCTTCCTTAGAGATCCACAAACAAAAATAATAATCTGGTGAGGTGTTCAGATCAAATTTTATGCTTATAATTGGATGCCTTGTTCTTCACCTTGTTTTGTCGTTGTAAACCAAAACTATACTATAGATCAGATGCATGACTTAGGTTGCCATCAATGAAAACAATTACAAGTCATATGCCAACAATATCCTCCTTTGGAATTTATGGCAACACTTAGTGAAAAATGACTAAGTGTCAGAATCATTATAAGTATGATGTCAAACTTTGTTGCATTCTCTCCCCCTAAGATTTATAAAGCATTTTTCACTGCATTCTCTCCCCCTTTGACATCAATGACAAAGCATAGAAAGAATATGCCAAAAATAACAAAAATGTGTTCAAAATCTCAAAAACTTCAAAATGTATATGCCGAGAATTCTCCTCCTTAGACCAAAACTTCAAAAAATTGAAAACAATTGACTGTAACTTTTAGAAAATTATCTTATGATTTTTCTTCATTTCTAGAAGGAACTTCTTTGAAGCATCTATTGTTATTCCAATGATAATGATCAAACTATTGTTTTTGGATGTTTTGTTGAAAATTCCAGGTAAAGATTTCGGAGTTGTAATTACTTCTTCCAATTTGTCACCTTTCCTTAGTATCTCCACCATCTACTCAAATCTGCATTCGGTTAGATCCTTCACCTTCCAAAATGTGTCGACAAGTGTGTTCTTGGTGAATTGAATTTTGGTGTGTTTAGACTGTAACTCCTAAATTATTTCTCTAACGGTGTCATCTTGATCTTGCAACATGTCAAAGCTTTTTCCAATGTCATTCAACTTTGTTTCAATCTGCTCCAATTTCTCTTTGTAATTACTAATAGCATGGGGCCAATGGATGTAATAGTTGTAGATGTTATTATTTGAATTTATGCATTGCCTCAATTCATTCATTTTCTTCTTCAGTTTGGTAAGTGATACTCTAAACTTCTCCTTCAAGTGAGAGATAACTTCACCTTCTTCTTTGTCTTTATCTTCAAAGTTCATTATTTCTTTACTACATTCAATCATTTCCTCAGGTAGAATGTTTTGCAAACTTTCCAATTTGATCTTGTAGTGCTCAACATGAGCATTTAGTACACTCAGAATCATATCTTGATCATATTATGTTCTAACAGACCATAACTTAGTGATCTTCTACATTACACCTTCTTATTGAACAAGCTATTGTATTTTTTCCTTTGTCAGGTCATCTTCTTCCTCACTGGATTTTTCTGGTTCTGATTCATTTTTCTATGGATCCTCAGTTTCTTCATCAGATTCTTTGTTTGGAATATCCACAATTTCCTTTTCTTTTCCTTTTCCATCAATTCTAGGAACTTTGCATTCCGAAGGGTTGTATTCAACAACTTCTTTTTCCTTTTTCTACCTTTTATCCATGCCACTGAAAGAGGAACCAACTTCCATTGTTCTTATCAGAGGGGAAATATTGACTGAACCACACTTTCCAAGCACATTATTAAATAAATTTTCAAATTCTATATCCCAATCAGCCAAGCTCCTAGAATATGAGTATATTTGACTACAAACTGGTTCGTTTGCATTCCACACCACATTGTTGATTTTTGGCAAAAAAATCAAGAAATACATTACTAAACATATAACCAGAGTACTCAACCTAAAAGGGTAGCCTATTTCTTTTGTCAGTTGCACATTCTCCATTAGTTGATCCTTTATCAACACACATAGGCCAAAGTCCTAACCTTCGATTATCATCTTGTGATAAATATAGACTACGCCAGCCGAGGTCGCTCCTTCTCATTTTTTGAAAAAGACTTTATATGAAATTCTGAGCATAATCTATTTTGTAATAGGATTCTTGATTGTCACAATTATCAGTGCCCTCTAATCTCTGATTATTCTTGTTAGGGTTTCAACATGGTGCAGGGGCACCTTGGGGTCTACATGCCTCCATGAGGCTTTGATGAATCTTGTTTTGTTTTTCCAAGATTTTTATGGTGTAATATGGTCCTAAGGACCATTCTTAGTATTTGTAATGAGTTTTCTATGAGTTTTCTATCTTTGTCATGGGTTTTGAGTGTTGAACTAGGTCTTCTCCTCACCTTGTGAACTTGGTGCATCTAGGCCTTATAAAGAAAAAAGGTGCCATGATGTAACAAGGTAATAGAGGGAAGTTACCTTGATGTTTTGGCAGGTTTTGAGGTGTCTGAGATTTTTTTTTTTTGTAAAGAAGTTGGGTTCATGTGTGTTGGGTTAAATTGTCTTAACTAGGCAACTTGTTTTGAATTTTAGTTTATTAGTCCTCCAACATCCCTCTAATTCAAAAAGTAGTTGAGGGACATTGGGAGGAGGTTGGAAATTTTTAAAAAGGCCTCTCTTGGTGGAGGAAAAGGTTGTTGAGCTGTGTGGAAGGAGATCTAATGCAAACAATACTCTGTTTTCTTGATTTTCTTTGTAAACTTGTTGATCTCGTTCTTGGTACAACCTGTAGCTTATCTGTACAGCTGCAAGGCTGATATGGTTACATGGAGGAGTGAGATAGATCCCTTTTTGTGGTGGTTTGGTCCAATTTCATAAAGAATAGAGGGATTTATCATCGTTCTTCTGAAATTGGTCAAAAGCCCTCAGAAAATGGGGTTTGATCATAAAATTGCCCTCAACTCGCCATTGCTTTTTGGTCAAGGCTTGATTCTTGGTGGAATTGTAGATTTCATCATTTATTTTATGCTTGAAATGGTTATGTATAATGACAAAGAGTTTGGAGTGGTTTCTTGGTTTCCTTAGGCTTGGCATCCTCATGTGACAAGCCTAATTATGTGCAAGAAGTCTGAGTTTGATCAGTTATGAGTGGAATCGGTTGTAAGGAGTAATTCAAAGGTATTGAAATGTGTATTTTGATGCTATGAGAACCAAATTATTAGCTTAAGGGAGTTGGGGTGTACATATATATCCTTGTTCTTTTTTGGAGCAGTTAAATAGGCTTCCTTGTGGCATTACAAGATTGATCTTTTGTGCTTATATTAATCAATGTTATACCTCGAGGCTTTGGGAGTTTGAAGTGGTATATTTGAGGAGTCTAATTTAGGTGTCACTTTCCCAATTCTTGTCTTCATAGAGGTCTTATGTTGACTATCCTAATTGATAGGGTTGCAAAGGAAATAAGCATCATGTTTCTTTGTTGAGTAGTTGGGTGCTCCTAAGCGTAAAATCTTAATTGTTAGTGTTATGCACTCAAGTAGGAGTTGTTGAAGGTACTCACAAGCTTTTGGTTGTATCTGGTTGTAGGGAGGCTCATTTGAGGGGGTTGCATGACTGTCCTATGTTGGAGGGTTACAAGAAGCCTTTACGACTGATTTTTGGAGCGATAGGAAGATGGATGTTCTCAAGCATGCAATTGGTTGTGTAGGCTTGGGTTTGGCCTAGTTGAATGGTCTTAGTTCTGCCTCAAGCCTCTGATCATGTATGGCCTAATAGATTCCATGGTTGGTAATTGAGTTACCCTATGGAGTGTTTAAGATCGGTGTCTTAGTGAACATATTTAAGAGAAGTTGTGTAAAATCACATCTTGGTTGATCCACTTTGCATCAAAGTGGTATCAAAGCTAAGTATCATTGTGGGAAGTTTCAAAAGAATTGTGAGTAAAGAGAGAGTGAAGAACAATGCCTCCAAAAGGTGGATTTGTGGTTGCAAAGGAGTTGAAGGCCCTAAAAGAGAAGGTAGAAGCATTAGAAGCTAGAGAGAGGAGAAGAGTGGCTACCGATGAAGAAGATACCTCAGAGGAAGAGGTAGAAGGTGATGAGGAAGAGACTCCACCTCTTGAAGATATGGCTCCTATAGAAAGGAGATTTTTGGGTGCTTTAAAAACCATAAAAGCAGAGTCCTTTGAACCTAAGATGGACATAACAATGTATGGGGGTAAGATGAATGCTGAGGCACTACTGGAGTAGGTAGATGTCAAACAATTACTTTGAGTACAAGGAAATGGAAGATAACAAGAAGGTTAAGTTTTCCAAGACCAAGTTGAGTGGATCAGCCTTGATTTGGTGGAATTATCACCAAGGAGAAAAAGTGAACGTAGGCAAGAACATGATTACTTCATGGGAGAGTAGATTGAAAGAAAAAAATTCCCTTGTAGATCATGAAGTGCAAGTATTCAATAAGTTACAAAAATTAAAACAAAAGGACATGGATGTGGCAACCTACACTGAAGAGTTTCATAAGCTCTGTATGAGGTGTGACCATGTGGAGAATGAGAAAGAGAAAGTGGCCAACTACTTGAATGGCCTAAGGTTTGTGATTCAAGATGAGATCAGCCTAATGACCCCTAAGATAGTGGAAGAGTGTTTCCAAGTGGCATGTAGGGCTGAAGAGAAATTGAGAAGGAAACATGAGCAACAAGGAAGGGGTAGAGGCAGAATTTTCAAACGAAGAGGTAGTTTTGGTGGAAGAAATCAGTCAAAAAAACAACAAGGGGAGTCAAGTAGAAAAGTAGAACAAATTCAAGAGTTAAGAAGAGGATTTAGGGGCAAGAGATCTAATGGAAGAGGAATATTTGGTGGAAGAGGTTCAAATTCATTCTTTGGAAGATGCTTAACTTGTAACCAATTTGGACACCCATCCTTCAAGTTTCCTAAGAAACAAGCTTCAAAATCTTATGGTGGGGATAGGATAAATCAGTTGGTACAAGAAGAGGATGCTCAAAGTGTGACTTCACCTTCCAGGCCTATTGATCCTGAGATTGGAGAGAACTTGATGATGAGGAGGACACTTTTCAAGGTACCAAGTACCAAGGAGCCACCACAGAGGAATTCCCTATTCAAGACCACATGCAAATGCCAGGGAAAGTTATGAAAGGTAATTATAGACTCAGGATCTATTGATAATCTAGTGTCCTTAGAGATGGTAGAAAATTTGAAATTGAAAAAAAATCCTCATCCTAATCCTTACAAGGTGTCATGGCTAAATAAGAATCAACAAGTGCTTGTCAATGAGCAAGCTTCGGTGGAATTTAAAATGAGGGACTCTAAGGAAAAGGTCCTTAGTGATGTTACTCCCATGGACTCTTGTCACCTACTCTTAGGACTTCCTTGGCAGTATGATAGGAAAGCCCAACATGATGGGCAGAAAAACACCTATAAGATCAACAAAGATGCACAAAATCTTTCACCTTGAATCCTTTGTCAGATGAAGGCATGGATAAACAACATGAGTCTAACATCATGATGGTAGGAGAGAAGGTGCTTTTGTAGAACTTAAAGGATGAGGGAGGTCTTGGTTTTTCCTTGATTGTTAAGCCAAAGTGTGGATCTATTTTTTCTACAAACAAAAGAGGATCCATCCCTACTGAAGTCCAAACCTTATTGGATAGATATAATGAGATTGTGGTGAATAAATTGCCTGGATCCCTGCCTCCAATTAGAGATATTAGTCACCATATTGATCTGATACTAAGTGCCACATTGCCTAATAAGGCTACCTACAAAATTACCCCTTCTCAAAATGAAGAGATAGCAAAACAAGTGCAAGAACTATTGGACAAAGGCCTAGTGAGGGAGATTTTGAGCCCTTGTGTTGTTCCAACTGTGTTGGCTCCTAGGAAATATGGTAAATGGAAGTTATGTACTAATTCAAGAGCCATAAATTGGATAACCATCAGATATAGGTTTCCTATTCCAAGAATGGAGGATCTTATGGATTGTCTAAAAGGGGCTTGCTATTTTTCTAAGATTGACTTGAAAAGTGGATACCATCAAATTAGGATCAGATAGGGGGATGAATGGAACATAGCATTCAAGATCAATGAGGGTCTCTATGAGTGGATGGTGATGCCTTTTGGATTGTCCAATGCCCCTAGTACCTTCATGAGATTAATGAATGAGTTATTCAAACTATTTATTTAAAAAAAATTTGTGGTTTATTTGGATGAAATTCTTGTGTTTAGCAAGTCCAAGGAGGAGTATTTGAAGCATCTTGATATGGTGCTAAGAAGGATGCATGAAGAGGGATTGTTGATCAACATGTAGAAGTGTGAGTTTATGAAAGAAGAATTGGTCTATCTTGGGTTTGTCATAGAAAAAGGCGGTTTAAAAATGGATCCATCAAAGATTGAGGCCATTCTCAATTGCCCAACACCTAGGTCAGTGGGTGATGTGAGGAGATTTTATGGACTTGCAAGCTTATACAAAAAGTTCATAAATAATTTTAGTCACATTTGTACACCAATCATAGATACAATCAAGGGAGATATGAAGAGCAAGTTCCAATGGACCAATGAAGTAGATGAAAGGTTTGAATATTTGGGTAAATGCATAAAGTTGGGTCCACGAAACATGGAAGTTTTTGCCTTAGCCGAAAAAATGAAATCGGCTAAGCAAAAATGGGATTTCATTTTTAATAAATGGGATCCCGTTTAGGCTCGGGATCCCGTTTTGTAAAGTTTCCATTTTTGGAAACTGTCCATTTTTTAAAATTTTCCAAAAATGGCAGTTTTCGACAATTTTCAAAACAGGATCCCGTTTTGCTAAACGGGATCCCATTTTTTAAAATTTCAAATGTAGGTCAGGTTTTTGCTTTGTTTTTAGGTTCGAGAAATGGTTTGGGGATCTGAACCTAAGCCATGGACCTAGTTTGACCTGCAAGTTGAAGGTCCTAACAATGTCACGAAAAAATACTAACTTTGGGCATACGTCTGAAGGCTTTATTTGTAGATTTTTTCGATGAAATTAAAACCCATTATAGATTAGACAGTGTAGATTCCAAATATGTAATTTTTTTTACAATTGGATTAATTCTTTTATTTTTCATCTAATTTCTAATTAAACAGGTCCATAAACTTGAATTATCATTGTTTTTTAGTATTTTAATAACTTTTTATCAACATAACATTTTTATGAACGGATTGCACGAGGGAAAAATTCAGACAATTCTTTTCAATTTAAAATAAAATAAAATAAGAAAATGATAACTTTAGGTCATCTTATGCATGTCGTACACAATGATTTTTCAAAATGACAAATATGCCTAATAAAAATTTAACAATAAAAAAAATATTCAATAAAAAATTACAAAAAATATCAAAGGCAAGCTTCAATGAATCACAAATATTTTCCCAAAATTATTTAGAAAAATACAATAATTTAGATCAAAATATGGATGTCGTACACGTCCATGGTATGGTAAAAGAAAATGACTTTTAAATAGTGGTTTTTAGAAATGCTTATTGAAACTCAATTTGTACAATCTGGGTATTGAAATAAATTACATATTTGGAAACTAGAATCCGAGTACTACATTTTATGATTATTGACTTTTTTGAAGATTCCATCTCTAAGTGCTTCAAATTTTAAGCTCAAAGTGTCAAATTCTGAAAATCAAGGAAAACACTTCAACTTTTTGGCCAAAAAGTGGACTCAACTTCTTGCCAGCACCCATTTGAAAAGAAAGGTATCACAATAGCCTATCCTTGCTCTTCCTGATTTTAATAAAGTTTTTACTATTGAATGTGATGCAAGTGGTCAAGCAATAGGTGTTTCCTAAGTCAAGAGGGCAGATCGGTTGCATTCTTTAGTGAAAAACTAAATGACGCTAAGAGGAAATATTCTTCATATGATCTAGAGTTGTATGCTATGGTCCAAGCCTTAAAGAAATGGAGGCACTACTTGTTACCAAAGGATTTTGTTGTATTCATTGACAACCATGCACTTATTTTCTTGAATGGATAGGAAAAGTTGAACCAAAAGCACATGAAGTGGGTTGAATACCTACAAGCATTCACCTTCTCCATAAATCACAAGGGAAAAGAAAACAAAGTTGTAGATGCCCTTAGTAGAAGGGTCATGATAGTTCAAGAGGTTCAGTTGCAAAGTGCGGGCATAGAATCTCTTAAAGGTATGTATAAGGATGATGGAGACTTCAAGGCTTCTTTTGATGTTCATTGTCGGTTTTTAGATGCTTTCCATATTGATGATGTTGATTATGTTTTTCAAGACAGTCTATTGTTTAAAGGGGCTCAGTTGTGCATACCCAAGTTCTCTATGAGGGAAAATTTGATAAGAGAAAAGAATAGTGGAATTCTTGGAGGTCACTTTGGACTTGACAAAACCTTGGATCAGGTTAGGAGGCTTTACTTTTGACCTAAAATATAGGTTGATGTAAGAAATTTTGTGGATAATTGCACTATATGCCAAAGGGAAAAGGGAAGTACTTCAAATTTTGGCCTATACCAACCTCTACCAATCTCGAACAGACCTTGGGAGAGCATAAGCATGGATTTTGTCTTAGGACTACCTAAGACTCAAAGGGGAGTTGATAGTGTTTTTGTAGTGGTGGATAGGTTCAGAAAAATGGCACACTTTATTCCTTGTAGAAGTAATAATGATGCCACTAATATTGTAGGACTATTCTTCAAATAAATTATGAGGATCCATGGTGTTCCTTTGAGCATTATGTCAGATAGGGATTCCAAATTCATTGGTCACTTTTGGAGGACCCTATGGAAGAAGTTAGGGACAAATTTACAATATAGTTCTACCTACCATCCTCAAACAGAAGGACAAATAGAGGTTGTCAATAGATCACTTGCTAATTTTTTAAGGTGCTTGACAAAAGAGCATGGTCTTCAATGGGATTTAGTGTTTCCCCAAGAAAAATATGCTTATAATGATTCCCTAAACAGAAGAATAGGAAAAATTCCCTTTGACGTGGTATATGGAATGAAACCAAGGGGGATATTTGAGTTGAGAGATTTGAAGGAAATGGAGAAGAGAAGTGTAGAAGGAGAGGAATTTTCCATTGCAATGAAATTAATTCATGATCAAGTGAAGGAGAATCTCAAGAAGAGTGTGGACAAATACAAAGATAGGGTAGAATTGAAAGGGAGGAATGTTCAGTATAAGGTGGGAGATCTAATTTTTGCATACTCAAAGAAGGAAAGTATACCTCAGGGAAAATACACCAAGCTTCACATGAAGACGATAGGCCCTTGCAAGATAATTCATAAGTTTGGACAAAATGCCTATGAGATAGCATTCTCTCCTGGAGTGGTTATCTCTCCTATATTTAATGTTGTTGAATTGTACCCCTTTAAGGGATCTTTGGATGTAGGTAAAGGTGTGGAAGTTGATGAAGATTTGGTGCAGTACCTTCAACCATCTGAACCTTTGAAACTTGAGGCTATCCTAGACACTAAGGAGGTGAAAAGGACAAGAAAGAAGGTATATAATGAATTTTTGGTGAAGTGGCAGGGTCTTCCACCTGAAGATGCAACTTGGATGAGTAAAGACGATATCAAACAACATGGCACTCTTCTTCAACAACTGATCTCGGGTGGTACTTGAGATCTCTTCTAGTCTGGGTGTATGGTGCAGGGGTACCTTGGGGTCTAAATGCCTCCATGAGGATTTAATGAATCTTTTTTTGTTTTTCCAAGATTTTTATGGTGTAATAAGGTCCAAAAGACCATTCTCAATAGTTGTAATTATTTTTCTATGAGTTTTCTATCTTTTATGTGGGTTTTGAGTGTTGAACTAGGTCTTCTCCGCACCTTGTGAACTTGGTGCATCTAGGCCTAATAAAGAAACAAGGTGCCATGATGTAACCAAGTAATAGAGGGAAGTTACCTTGAAGTTTTTTCAGGTTTTGAGGTGTCTTAGACATCTTTTGTGTGTGTAAAGAAGTTGAATTCATGTGTGTTGAGTTAAGTTGTCTTAACTAGGAAACTTGTTTTGAATTTCAGTTCGTTAGTCCTCCAATGGCCCTCTAATTCAAAAAACAGTTGAGGGATTTTGGGAGGAGGTTGGAAATTTTTAGAAAGGCCTCTCTTTTTTGAGGCAAAGGTTGTTGAACTATGTGGAAGGATATCTAATACAAACAATACTCTGTTTTCTTGATTTTCTGTGTAAACTTGTTGATCTCGTGCTTAGTACGGCCTGTAGCTTGTCTGAATAGATACAAAAATGACATGGTTTGATACAGGAGTGAGATAGATTCCTTTTGGTGGTGGTTTGGTCCAATTTCATAAAGAATAGAGGTAGTTGTCATCGTTCTTCAGGAAATTGGTCAAAAACCCTCAAAAATTAGGGTTTGATCACAAAAATGCCCTCAACTTGCCATTCCTTTTTGTTCAAGGCTTGATTCTTTGTGGAATGGAAGATTTCATTGTATATTTTATGTTTGAAGTGGTTATGGATAATTTCAAAGAGTTTTGAGTGGTTTCCTGGTTGCCTTAGGCTTGGCATCCTCATGTGACAAGCCTAATTTTGTGTAAGAAGTCTGAGTTTGATGAGTTCTGAGTGGAATCAGTTGTAAGGAGTCATTAAAAGTTTTTGAAATGTGTATGTTGATGTTGTGAGAACCACATTATTAGATTAGGGGTGTTGGGGTGTGCCTAGATATCCTGGTTCTTGTTTGGAGCAGTCAAATAGGCTTCCTTGTGGCATTACAAGATTGATATTTTTTGCTTATAATAATGAATGTCATACCCCGAGGCTTCGGGGGTTTGAAGTGGTTTGTTTGAGGATTCTAAGTTAGGTGTCACTTTATTGGTTCTTGTCTTCATAGAGGGTTTATGTTGACTGTCCTAATTGATAGGGCTGCAAGGGAAATAAGCCTAATGTTGCTTTGTTGAGTAGTTGGGTGATCCTAAGTGTAGATTCTTACTTGTTAGTGTTGTGCACTCAAATAGGAGTTTTTGAAGGTACTCCCAAGGTTTTGGTTGCATCTGGTTATAGGGAGGCTCATTTGAGGGGGTTGTATGACTGTCCTATGTTGGAGGGTTACAAGAAGCCTTTAGGCCTTATTTTGGGAGTGATACGAAGATGGATGTACTCAAGCATACAGTTGGGTTTGTAGGCTTGGGTTTGGCTTGGTTGAAGGGTCTAAGTTCTGCCTCAAGCCTCTGATCATGTCTAGCCTAATAGATTCCATGGTTTTTTATTGATTCACCCTATGGAGTGTTGAAGATTGGTGTCTTAGTGAGCATATTTGAGAAATTTTTTATCAAATCACATCTTGGTTGATCTACTCTGCATCACAACTTCCTTGTTTTGGATAGATTTATTCGCTGGTATATCTCCGACTTTGCATAATCCAGTCAAATTCTCAGTTACCTCCTTTGATATGATGTAGGGTTTTTCCAAAGTTAAATTATCATCATGTAATCTGCTAAAGATGAATTTGACAAATTCTGCATCCTCAAAGAACAAAAACTCATTCCAAATATCCAAATTTTTGTGTTTGGATTCACTCAATTGCTTCAATTCATTGGGTAATAGAAAATTCCTCACGGACCTAATCTTTCGACTATTGTATTCATCTAAAATGATTTTCCTCTTGATTTGTTTTAGTTTCCTTCCACACTTAGGTTTGACAACCGCACACCAAATTATATGAAAATTCTAAAGACAATTGAAATACTTCATAGATTTCGAGTTTCGACGGTGAATCAAATTCTCTGCTTCAAAATTATTCTAGAAAGTTCTTTCATTCTTCTCTTCTTTGATGCAAAGTGACAAATGATGATTCCAACTTGACTTTTATAGCTCACACATGTGCAATAAATGCATTTTCCCTATGTTTTATGGGTACTTTGTTTACTCAGCCACCAATAGAAAAAAAAATTGCGGACTTATGAATTCTCTGAATTTTCTTGTGAAAGTTCTCCAAAACCTCTACACATCATAAATACACCTTCTTGACTATTCTTCATGCTCCGGTACCATCCACAGATAGGGGAGGAAATATTTTATTGAAAAAATCCCCCTAGGCCAATGGCCTGAAATCAATTTCCAGAAGTATTACCGGAAGTAGGTTCTAGTGTAGAACCATTTCCAGCATCTAATTCATTCTTTCTTACCCATGTCTTCTTCATCTCATCTCTTATCTCATCTATAATTACTTTTCCTTTTCCTTTTTCATCTTCTTGTGTGTTTCTTCCTTTGTATACCGGACCTCTTCTATCCACAGTTTTGTTTCTGCAGAATCTTGTGATGTGACCAAACTTATTGCAATTGTAGCACACACTGCTTCCTTGTCCAAACCAATTATTCCATTGATTTATTTTTTATCTCCATTGATTAGAAATATGCCCAAATTTCCCACATGTATAACATTCAACATTCTTTGACACATTTTTGCACTCAATTAATTTATGACCAAACTTTTTCTAGTTGAAACATTGACCAAAACATGATGAATCTCTTGATTTCATATTACTTCTACACTGATTATCCATATGGCTAAATTTATTGCAAGAAGAATAGTATCCATTAAATTTTTGAGCATTAGGTTATCTTACCGGATACCTTCCACCTTTGTTCATTAGGTTTTCTTGTTTGAAATTCTTCTATCTAGGTCAGGAACTTTCTCCTTTTTCATATCCATGACCTCTCTTATCATTTCCTCTAATATCCTCGAGTCATCTCATCAAGCTTCACTAAACTGATCTTAAAAAAAAATTTATACTCATTTGCAGTATAACAATCTAATTACCAAGTTATTCTTCACTATTTCTAAATTGTTGCAGTTCACTTTCTAGCTAAGAGAATTCTTCATTTATTCTTTTGTGTTCATAAAATTTCTCTTTTAAGGAATAAGCTAGATTCTCTTCATTCTTATTCCTTTCTTCAATCTCTTTAGTCAGCTTCATCACCATAGATTTCGTCTCATTGTTTAGGGTAGCATTTTATTTGGCAAGCTTTTCACATTCTTTAGTTATTTCCTTCAAGGTCTGATTCAGGTGAGCATCATCCATGATTTCACTCTCTTGTTGCTTGATCTGATCATAAAGATCCTTTCTCTTTTCTCTGGATTTAACAATCTAATCCTTCAATGACTGAATGAATTTCTTATCATTTCTACGAATTGCTTTCAATTCTTGGACTTCTTCTTTAGACTGATCAAGGTCATCAAGTGACACCAAAATTTATTGTTCATCCACCTCAGTCTGCTAAAATTCTTCCAAGGAACCAGATTCTCTTATACCAATTGTTGGACTCAAGGGAACACTGAGATGGGGGGGGGGGGGGGGAATCAGTGTTCAACACATCTTACACTTTATTAACCTGAAACAAACCATTTTCTCATTGCATTGAAATAATTATGCAAGAATTCAAAGGAAACATTCATAACACCATGACACAAATATTTTTGCATGGAAACCTTGTGAGGGGAAAAACCACGGTGGAGGTTAATCCACAATTTGAGTACTCAAATAAAGTCTTACAAAAGGAATGCACTTGCATTTTGGCACACTTCCTTACAAAATTTCAGATTAAAACCATCTAAAGGATGAACTAAGATAGTAGCATCTGTTCATGTCAGGTTACAGTTTTGGTGAAGCTCATAGATTTGATTATGGGTCTACTTTTTGACTCTACACTCCGCTCTACTATGTTCTGCTCTTTTATGCTCTTCGCATCACACATAGAAAAATTCACACTATTACTCTACTGAATTTTGCACCATATTTTTGTTCCATATATTCACTATCTTCACACACTTCTCCACATATGACACACACAAAATGATAAAGATGATCTCATATATATATCCGCTATCGTGGATTTGGTCATTCTTATGTCGGCTTCATAAAACATTAAGTTCTTCTCAAATGTCAGCCAGATCCACCACTAATTCTTTATGCACTTCCTCCAAATTGGGTTAAGATAAGGAGAGGACCTAAACAAACATAATAGATCACAAAAACATTTCATTAATTATGCCTTATACATATTTTATTACTATATTTGCTAGGTCGGTCTTCTAACACAGATAATCAATAGATTAGTGCACTGGATCTCCTAAATTGTGTACCAGTGAATGCGCATCAGTATAATTCACGAATAAGCATCAAAAAACATCAAAAAAACTTCTTGAGAGGTCCACAACCCAAAATAATAATTCGGTGAGGTGTTTAGATCAACTTTTATGCTTATAATCGAATGCCCTGTTCTTCACCCTATTTTACCAGTGTAAACCAAAACTATATTGTAGATCAGATGCATGACTTAGGTTTTCATCAATGAAAACACTTACAAGTCATATGCCAACACTATCCACCTCTCTAAAGAAAAATTGACCAAGATCATAATATAAGAGCGCTAGGATACAACACCCCAAGGCATGTATTGTTTGATGCTCTACCATACCTCATATCAAGTGTACTAGTCCTCCCTCTAGGTGCACTCCCTTCCCATCAAGGATGAGTACTAGTGCTACTATAACCATCATAATATGTCTAACCAATGGGGCCCATGAATATAATAGCATCACCAAATCAATCTGTGGCAACACTCTCTCATCATGTATTGCATGTCATATTTCATATTGTGGAATGTCCACTTAACTCAAAAGTGTATTCGCTCACCCCGAATAGGAACTTAGAGTATGTGGTGCATGTCATCCAATGTAATTTTCATCTCACCAAACGATAGATGGAATGTACATGTATTAGCATCCCAATGCTCTTCTAGCACCATCAGCATCGCATCATGGTACCTCATGGGAGAAATGAGGTACATCTAGTATAATCCTATAGTCTGTAACAACTCTATTTTCTCCACTGAGAGAGAGGGGGATAAATCTCTCAAAAGACTAATCTACCTGCCACCTAGACCTTGTCGCTAACGAGTGGGGACCTAACAAAAACAAAAATATACAAAAATATGTCTTATAAGTAGTCTAAACTCTCAAAATTTTACATCAACAATCATTGAAGTGTACTAATTTTTTTCTAGTGTGCTTCTCTAGAGGCCCTCAACACTTTAGACTCCTTTTGGGACACTTCGCCAAGAAATAGGACACTTTGTTAAAAACTGGGACACTTCGTGAACAAAAGGGACACTTTACAAAAAAAGGGACACTTTGCAAAGAAATGGGATGCTTTGAAAAAAAAATTCCAAGGCCCTAAATTAACCTAGAAATGCATAAAAATCATAAAATTATTGCGTAAAAAGAAAGCAACGACAAAAAATTCAACTCACCTAATGGTAGTGCTCGTCGTGGGCCACCTCATCCCGTAGCACATCCAATCTCGCAAGTCTGTAATCTCATCTACTAGGAATCTTTCACTATTCTCCAATCACTTTCAAGCTAAAACAAGATAAATGATATAGTAAGTTACAATTTACTTCACTTTTTGCTCTTATGTAAGTAGAAATTAGGGTTTTGAATACATTAGGGTTAAAAAGTGCATTTACATCAAATCAGTATAATGGGTGCTAGTGAACTCCATTTTTGATGTTGTTCATTTTTTTGGAATCATAATTCCATCCCCGACATCATCAACTATCTATCATTATGTTGTATGGTATTTGGAAATTCCCTATGATATGACTTATACTATTCGATGTGGCTAGATTTCTACCTTGATTCCACCTTCGTAAAGCAAGTAGAATCAAGTGGAGCATGCATCTACCCTCGAATTTTATTTCTAGAAGAAGTTAGATAAGAGTATTTTTGGACAACTAAAAAATTCATTTTGTAGAATGTAGTTCCTAATGTTATGGTTTTGCAGACAACTACAATATATGGTTCCCAGTGTAGTTATCTACAAGAAAAGGAAAACATTGACAATAATGATATTACACCCTTAGATAAAGATGATGAAGTTGCAATAGACTCTCACTAACTAAGGTATGTTGATATTGTTCAACCTTAACTCATCCTTACCCACCGTCACACAAACCAAAAACTTGAAATAAACCTGAACATTTCCTTTACACACCTAAGAACAATGTGTTGCAACAACAAAGTCATAATATCATTTCTCATATATACAACACAAGAAAAAATCTGCAACCAAAATAACCAATCTTGAAACCCTTACCCTTGCCTAATCCTATCCTACCTAACCCTATCTTACCAAGTTGTCCCCATCGAAAATAATATGATCTTGTCTAACAACTAAAGAATATTCCTGCTAATATATCCTTATGGGACCTTATTCAAGCATCCCCTAACTACGACAACATGATTCAAACAACCTTGCAATAAGTTCCTATCCCTTATAATGTGCAAACAAACGACATAGAAATCATGATTCGAGGAATAAATGCTAACATTATTTTCCACCAAAGTGAACTCCCCCCTTTGGAAGTTTAAAAACAAAATGAAGCTTTCATATTAATATCCCAATACAAAAGAAAAGGGATAAAGAGAACCCTTGTTGATAGTGGCTACCCCCTTAATGTGTGTAGTGTGACCCTTTTGGATAGGCTTGGTATCAATAAATAAAACATTAAACTTGATTCTTTATCTATTAAGGGATTTGACAATGTAGGAAACCAATCTCTTGGTGTGATCACTTTGCCTATTATAGTTGGAAAGGCCACATTAGAAACATCAATCCATGTTATGCCTCATGATCATTCAAATAATCTCCCTCTAGGTAGGGCATGGATTCATGCAATGAATGGGGTGCCTTCTACTCTCCACCATGTAATGAAGTATGTCTACAACAAAAAAGTGTACATACTTGAAGCTGACCCTAACCCCGATAAATGTTTAAACATTGAGAAAGGCAAGGAGAATACTTTGGCAACATTAACACCAACTACATAAGTGGAACCTGCACAACAAAAAGATAAAGAAAAACACATTGAAGAAGTCACGAAGCTATTAGATGATGATTGGGGTACCTTATAATTTGAATCAAAATTCATGGGAGAATACAAGATCATAAACAAAGATTTAGACAAAGGAAAATAGAAAGCAATACTATCAACACAAAACTCAGACAACCCTTCAAAAGGATCCACCTCAACCGCTTTAAAAGAAAAAGAAAATTACACATCAAATTTGACAAACTTAATAATGAGCCACCACCATATCCAAAAGGAATGAAAAATATTTATAGAAAAGGTTATGAGCTTATGAAACAACTTGGCTATAGTGGAAAAGGATGTGGTTCTAGACAACAAGGTATCTACAACCCTATAGATCCTAACACGCAAGAAATAACTCATGGTCTTGGTTATTTTCCTTTCATAGAAATGAACTCATTAAAAAATCCTTCACTCAGTATCAACACTATTACAAAACATCCTTCTAAGATTACCTTAATAGTAGTGCATCCTGAATTGATAAACACTAGTGGTCTTGATTGTTATCATTTGCAAAAAACAAAGAAATCTTCCCTTAATATCAATGTCATATCAAAAAATGCTAATGATTTGAATTTGTTAGATTTTACACCCTCCTCTAAAGGAGAGAATAAAATATTGGAATCTAAAGAGTCTTGCATAGGTATGGCAACTAATACTAAGAAAGATATATCTTTTTCACAAAATAATGAAACATCCTCCACTTTTGATCAAGCGAGTATCTTGGAAAAATTAATCAAAGATCGCTTTATATCCCTCCCTCCAAGAACACGAAAGAAATTCTACTACAAGACTTCATTTTATGCATATCATAGAGTTCATGGTCATGCCACTAATTAATGTAAGGATTTGAGTAATCGAATCCAACATATCAAGGAGTTTGGTTCTCTTCCTTGTGTTCAAGCACCTAATTCTTCTAACTATTACTTATTTCCATCCTATTTGGATCACCCTTGTCCTGCACTAAGTGGGTGCAAGGGGTTAGTTAGCCTTGTCCTTGTATGTCACTTTTTGTTTCCTCCTTTTGGATATTTGATCACCTTTCATGAACATATAAGATAAATCTTGGGATGTGAATGACATGCCTTAAGTTGGCTCGCATGTGACATACTACCTTTTTCATGACATAGCTTATTGGAAACATATGACTTGGCATAGGGCTTTCTGAATAAGCTCCCATGTCTTTTTCTACTTTAAATCAATTTCTCAAAGTAATGGTGTTAGAAATCACTTTAAAATGGGTGCATACATCGACACTCATATTTTATTGCATGAATTTATTTCTTCTTGTGATACATCCTTTTCTTGGTGGTGTCATTCAGCTTGATTTCCTCCAAGAATATGATATTTCTTTGACTTTTCCTCTCTTGGAAACATTAGGCACAATATTCACTAGGAAGAGACCTTTCATGAACTAAGAAAAATCCATTTGAACATTCCTTGCACTATTTTGCATTTACAACGTCTATGAGTTTCAAGTATATGAAGTTTTTCTTGTCTCATGACGCTCGAAAATAATTTTTTTGTGGCACCTTATCAAAGTTATGAGGAGGTATAACTTTGGTAGGGTTTGAGAAGGAAGCCTAATCCAAGGCATGAATTTTCCCATAGCCTCTTTTTTGTGTGTGAGTGAATACCAACCATGAGTGTTTTTCTCTCACCTTTTGGGATTTCTCAACCGACAGACAGCCAAGAGTTTCATCACCTCAGAGTGAGTATGCATTTTTTAGATAAACAACCTAGATCTAATCCACATCATGTTGGATGAATGGTTGAAGCTTGATCCACCTTTTTATCTTTTCTCATTTGTATTTCTCTTCCTTCTAGTTATTGTCATTGCATGATCATGTATCTTGTTTTGCTACAAACCATTCACCTTGTGTGTTTCCTCTTGTGCTTATGTTAGTTTGACATAGGATCTTGGATATTGGGGGCATGACCACTTAATTAATCTTTGTTATCCTAGACCATTCACATTGGTATGATTGGACCCCTTTTGAATGTCTACCTTAGTGTGAGTTTGAAGCAAGTTCATCCTTTCACTAAAGTGGGGGCTAAATGTAGTGTCAAAAAAAGGGTCCCTTGACATTTTTCGCACTCATTTGGGTCCTTCTTGTGGATTTTGGCTTAATTTTTCCATGATTTAGTATTGTAATGTAGATAACATATTCACATTAGGTCTAGGGCCCTTGTGAACTAATGGATTTTAATGGTACCTTGCTAAAGTGATGTGAAGTTTTGTAACTCACTTTCACACTTTTCTAGGGTTTTATCAAATAATTAAACATAATAAGCCTATTTTAATCAAAACCAGCCTTAATCTTACCTTATTTGGAGTGTTGTAAAGTGTTGTAACACACTTTTACATTCCTTTAGGATTCTCATTAATAATTGGTCTTTCTTATGCTTTAATTGGCCCTATTTTGCATCCACAAGCCTCATTTACTACATATTTTCAAGGATAATCCTAACACCAATCATTGAACAATCATAATTCAGGTGTTCTTGGATTGTGTGGCCCATATTTAGTGTTTGGGAATCATTGGCCACCTTGGGTGAATGAATTCCACCTATATTTTTGGGTTCCAAACCTGTTTTTACACCTTTCTAATCACTTTTTATTTTTGGTCCCATACATTATGCCAAATGGGAATCATTCACCACTTGTGGCAAATGAGTCCCGTGTGACAAAAATTCAAATTTAATTTAAATTTTTGGTAGGATTTTATTCTCCTAGATTTGATGTCGTAGTGTTATTATTTTAGGAATTCTTGCATAATTAAGTATAAATACAAGGTTATTTCACTCATTTTTTGCATAAGACTTTTTGTGAGAACATTCTTAATAGGAATTTGAGTTCACAAGAGCATTCAAGTGTCTTCAAGAGTATTCAAGGTAATTCAAGAGCATAATTCTTCATCAATTGTTGTAGCAATTCAAGATCCATCATCATGGCAAGTTTCTAATTGCATAATTTCATGTTTCATGCTTCATTATCTTATTTCAACATTTTGGTTTAATTACCTAAAAGGGGTTTGACCAAGGAAAACCCCTATTCCCTAACAATCAACAAGTTTTCCCCTCTTTAATGTGTGATTATAGGTTTATAGATTGAAGAAAAGTGGATTTGAAGCCTTCAAAAGCACTAAAATGACAAAGTTGCAAATGTTGTTATGAAAAGTTATCAAGACTCATGGAAACTCAGATCTAGGGAAGAATATCCATCCAATTTGCATAAAATAAATGAGAAATTTCTTATTTTATCCATCATCAAAGGCTTTCAAAGTTTCAGTTCAAGATTCTTTTCTTAAGACACTTCATGACAAAACAAGACTGATCCCCCAATTGTGGCGAATGAGTCCCACTGTGGGAGTTTTGGGAGATCTTTACAGATTTGGATACCCTTTTGATTGAAACTTACTCCTGTGCAAAATCCAGATCTGGGACTGATTCACCTAGAATGGCCAATGCGTACCACAAGGCTAGAAAATTAGGTTTTCTAGAATTTCAAAGTTTTTTCCAATCTTCAACACATTTCTAGGTGCACACATTTTGTTTTGTAGCTTTCTATTTTATTCCTTGCATTTTCAAGTCATTTAGTTCAATTTTGCATCAAACTAGGTTTTGCATTTCATCTTACATGTCATTATATTTTCCAAGTTTGAACTTGGTAGTGAAGGCCTCATTTGACATCATTCAATTCCCTAGAACATTCCCTTCACCATATTTCAATCTCCTTTGCATTGAAATCTCAAGGATTTGTTCTTGAATGTGGATTATAGAAAGACTTGTTGCCCTAGGTCCTAAAACCCTAGTGGAGACAATTTTCTATTCTACATTTGGTTGAACCTATATTTAAAATACCCTCTTTTTTATTTGCATTCCATCATCATCCTAGATCTAGCTTGCATTAACTTTGCATTAGGGTTTTCATTAGTTAATTGGCATTCTAGGGTTTCAAAATTTTGCATTAGTAGAAGTGTATATAGGTTGCCTTTTTGCATATCAAATCATTGAAAATCATCTAAAACCTGCATTTTCACTTAGGATACATATCATACAACATAAAAAGAATAAAAATCCATTGAAAAATCCTAAAAAATTTGGAAAAAATTCCTACTAAGACTCATTCACTATTTTGGATGAATCAATCCCAGAATAGATCTGAAACAACCTTTAACAGCACTGAAAACCTTATTTTTAAGCTTTTGTTTGCTACTATTGGTTAGTTGTTTCATTGGGTTGAATTTTTGTTTCATGCATTTTTTAAAATCTAGCTTAAATTGCTCCATTTCATGCATTGCATAATTCCAAATTTTCATTTACAATATTTCACTTCTAGATTATTGCATAGTGTAATAAAAAAATTACCTTCATAAAATTTCACTTTATTTAATTTTCCATAATAGCATGTTTTCTTTCAAGAGATGTGGCTTTGATATGGTTAAAAATGGATTGCATAAGTACAACATCCCCTCATATGAGTTCAATTTAGATTACAACAAGGAGGTAATTAAGAAACATGTTAGTCATCCTTCTACTATCTTTCATAGTAATGTCATCCTAGAGAAAGAAGATCACACCATTGACACAATCCTTAATATTACATTGCCCATTGGTGAGGATGGTAGTGTAGAAAATCATAACAATCATACGTGTTCTTCTCTCGATACCTCTCCTATTAGTGATGAAGGTATCTTGGTGAAATACGATACAAGCATCGAGAGTCTTGATTTTCCCTCTCCTCATCCCCCTTTGGAAGATATTAGAAAATAAGAAGATGAGATCATAGAAAAATTTCTCAACATCACCTTACCAAGTCTCCATTCATCCTTTGCTTGTGAGAATGCTTTATCGAAAGAGGATATTATCATAAATAGCCTTGACAATCAAAATTTTCCTTCTCCTAATATCCCTCCTCGATGTGAAGTGGATAGGTTTGTGTTAGAAGATGAACCTATTGAAAGTCATGAGAATATTGTTCCTCCTTTCCCTAATGCTCCTACCAATTGGAAAGATCTATTTGGTATGCATGAACATCATAATTGTACTTCTCTTGATTCCTCCCCTACTTCTGATGAAGCTACCTTACAAAATATAACCATGGAATGTGATGAACATCTTACAAGCTCTCCTACTAGGGTAGATAATATGGCACAAGAGAGTGAGACCTTTGAGAAAAAGGACAATCAAATAGAGCCTTCTCCTAATATCCCCACTATTGATAAACAAGACAATCAAACCATTGATAAATCGATTACTTGTGATGAAGTCATTTTGGAAGAACCAATCCTTTAATTTTGAGAAAATTTGGTTTGTAGTTCTCCTAAAAACTCTCCTACTAGGGAGAAAATCACGGTGCAAGAAAAGGAAAACATTGACAATAATGATATTATGCCCTTATATGAAGATGATGAAGTCACACTAGACTCTCACTCACTAAGGGATGTTAATATTGTTCAACCTCAAATCATCCTTTACCCACTGTCACACAAAGGAAAAACTCAAAAAAGACCTGAACTTATCCTTTACCCACCTAAGAATAATGTGTAGCAACAATCGGGTCATAATACCATTGCTCATGCATACAACACAAGAAATCATTTGCAACCACAACAACCAATCTCGATACCCTTACCATTGCCGAATCATATCCTACCTAACCTTATCTTACTAGGTCGTCCTCGTGGAAGAGTATGATCTTGTCTAACAACTAAAGAATAGTCCTGCTAAGATATCCTTATGGGACCTTATTCAAGCATCCCCTCACTACAACAACATGATTAAAATAGCCTTGTAACGAGTTCCTATCCCTTCTAATGCACAAAAAAATGACATAGCAGCCATGATTCAAAGAATAAATGTTGACATTGTTTTCCACCAAAGTGAACTCCCCCCTTTAGAAGTGCAAAAAGAAAATGAAGCTTTCATATTAATATCTCAATACAAAAGAAAAGGAATAAAGAGAACCCTTGTTGACAATAGATCCACCCTTAATGTGTGTAGTGTGACCCTTTTAGATAGGCTTGTCATCAATAAATCAAACATTCAACCTTATTCTTTATCTATTAAGGGATTTGACAATGTCAGAAAACAACCGCTTGGTGTGTTCACTTTACCTATTACAGTTGGAAAGGCCACATTAGAAAAACTGATCTATGTTATGCCTCATGATCTTTCATATAATCTCCTTCTAGGTAGGCCATGGATTCATGCCATGAATGGGGTGCCTTCTACTCTCAACCGTGTAATTAAGTATGTCTACAACAATAAAGTGTACATAATCAAAGCTGACACTAATCATGAAAGTTGTTTAAACATTGAGAAAGGCAAGGAGAATCCTTTAGGAACATTGACACCAACTACACAAGTGGAACTGACACAAAAAAAAAGATAAATAAAAAACATTGAAGAAGTCGTGAAGCTATTAGATGATGATTGGGTTTCCTTAGACTTTAAATCAACATTCATGGGAGAATACAAGATCATAAACAAAGATTCAGAGAAAGGAAAATAGAAAGTGGTACTATCAGCAAAAAACTTAGACAACCCTTTAAAAGCATCCACCTCAACCAATTTAGAAGAAAAAGGAAATTACACGTCAAACTTTGATGAACTTAAAACTGAGCCACCACCAGATCCAAATGTAATGAAAAAGCTTTATGGAAAAGGTTATGAGCTTATGAAACAACCTGGCTATATTTGAAAAGGATATGGTGCTAGAGAACAAGGTATCCACAACCCTATAGAGCCTAACACTCAATAAATGACTCATGGTCTTGGTTATTGTCCTTTCATAGAAATCAACTCATGAAACAAGAATTCACTCAATATCTACACTATTACAAAACATCCTTCTAAGTCGACCTTAACAATAGTGCATCCTGAATTGATAGAAACTAGTGGTCTTGATTGTTATCATTTGCAAGAAACAAATAAATCTTCACTTAATATCAATGTCATCCTACAAAATGCTAATGATTTGAATTCGTTAGATTTTACACCCTCCTGTAAAGGAGAGAAAAAAATCTTGCAATCTAAAGAGTCTTTTGTAGGTATGAAAACTAATACTAAGCAAGAGATAAATTTTTCACAAAAATAATGAAACATCCTCCAATTCTGATCAAGCAAGTATCTTGGAAAACTTATTCCAAGATCGCTTGATATCCCTCCCTCCAAGAACATGAAAGAAATTCTACTACAAGACTTCATTTTTTGCATATCATAGATTTCATGGTCATGCCACTAATGAATGTAAGGATTTGAGTAATTGAATCCAACATCTCAAGGAGTATGGTGCTCTTCCTTGTGTTAAAGCACCTAGTTCCTCTAACTATTACTTATTTTCATCCTATTTAGCACACCCTTGTCTTGCACTAAGTGGGGGAAAGGGGTTAGTTAGCCTTGTCCTCATATGTCACTTTTTGTTGCCTCCTTTTGGCTATTTGATCCCCTTTCATGAACATATAAGAGAAATCTTGGGATGTGAATGGCATGCCTTAAGTTGTCTTGCATATGACATACTACTTTTTTCATGATGTAGCTTATTGGAAACATATGACTTGGCATAGGCCTTTTCGAATAAGCTCTCATGTATTCTTCTACTTTAAATAAATTTCTCATAGTAATGGTGTTAGCAACCACTTTAAAGTGGGTGCATACATCGACATTCATATTTCATTGCGTAATTTTATTTCTTCTTTTGATGGATCATTTTCTTGGTGGTGTCATTGGGCTTGATTTCCTCCAAGAGCATTATATTTATTTTACTTGTCCTTAGTTGGAAACATTAGGCATGATGTTCCCCAAGAAGAGATGTTGCATGAACTAATAAAAATCTCTCTAAACATTCCTTGCACTATTTTGCATTTACAATGTCTATGAGTTTCAAGCATATGAAGTTTTTCTTGTCTCATGAAGCTTGAAAATTATTTTTGTGTGGTACCTTATCAAAGTTATCAAGAGGTATAAATTTGGTATGGTTTGAGCGGGAAGTCAAATCCGAGGCATGAATTTCCCCATAGCCACTTGTGTGTGTACAAATGCATACCATCCATGAGTGTATGTTTCTCACCTTTTGGGATTTCTCACCCGATGGAAAACCCAGAGTTTTGTCACCTCAGAGTGAGTATGCATTTTTTGGAAAAACAACCTAGATCTTATCCACATCATGTTGGACAAATGTTCAAATCTTGATCCACCTTTTTATCTTTGCACATTTGTATTTCTCTTCCTTCTAGTTATTGTCATTGCTTGATAACATATCTCATTTTGCTGCAAATCATTCACCTTGTGTGTGTCCTCTTGTACTTATGCCATTTTGACTTAGTATCTTGGAGCTTGGGGGCTTGACCACTTCCTTGATCTTAATTATTCTAGACCATCCACATTGGTATGATTGTACCCCTTTTGAATGTCTACTTTAGTGTGAGTTTGAAGCAAGTTCATCCTCTCACTAAAGTGGGGGCTAAATGTACTATCAAAAAAAGGGTCCTTTGAATTTTTTTGCACTTGTTTGGGTCCTCCTTGAGGTTTTGGCTTAAGTTTTCCTTGATTTACTATTGTAATGTGGACAACATATTCACATTAGGTCTACGGCCCTTATGAACTAATGGATTTTAATGGTACCTTGATAAAGAGTTGTGAAGTGTTGTAACTCACTTTCACACTTTTCTAAGGTTTTATAACATGTAATTAAACATAATAAAACTATTTTTAATCAAAACTAACCTTAATATTTCCTTATTTGGAGTGTTGTAAAGTTTTTTAACATAGTTTCACATTCCTCTAGGCTTGTCATTAATAATTGGTCTTTCTTATGCTTTAATTGGCCCTATTTTGCATCCATAAGGCTCGTTTATTGCATATTTTTGAGGATAATCCTGACACCAATCATTGATCAATCATAATTCATGTGTTCCTGACTTGTGTGGCCCAGATTTAGTGTATGGGACTCATTCATCACCTTGGGAAAATGAGTCCCACATATATTTTTGGGTTCCAAACCTATTTTTACACCTTCCTAAGAACTTTTGATTTTTGGTCCCATACATTATGCCAGATGGGACTTATTCACCAGTTGTGGTGAATGAGTCTCATGTGACCAAAATTCAAATTTCTAGTTGGATTTTATTCTCCTAGATCTAATGTCGGCTTGTAGTGTTGTAATTTCAGGAATTCTTGCATAATTAGGTATAAATACAAGGTTCTTTCACTCATTTTCAACTAATACTTTTGTGAGAACATTCTTAATAGAAAGTTGAGTTCACAAGAGCATTCAAGGGACAAATTCTTCATCAATTGTTGTAGCAATTCAAGATCCATCATCATGGCAAGTTTCTAATTGCATTATTTCATGTTTCATGCTTCATTGTCTTATTTCAACATTTTGGTTTAATTACCTAAAACAGGTTTGACCAAGGAAAACTCCTATTCCCTACCAATCAACAAGTTTTCCCCTCTTTAATATGTGATTGCAGGTTTATAGATTGAAGAAAAGTGGATTTGAAGCCTTCAAAAGCACCAAAATGATAGTTGCAAATGTTGTCAAAGTTGTCATGAAAAGTTTTCAAGGCTCACAAAAACTCAGATCTAGGGAAAAATATCATGGTTGTCTATGGAAAAGTTTTCATTTAAGATTTATCACTGTCAATGGTTGATGATGGTTGTCTATGGTGAATCATGATGGATTCTAGGTTGGGCATATGCAACTAGCCATCAAGCCAAGCCTAAAGACTTGTTTCTTAATTGATTACCTCCTCCATTATCACTCTACACTTAGCCTAAGGAAGGTATAAGCATCATTGGGGCCCATTTGGGGCAATTAGAGATCATCACGAGTGATTCATTCATCTCTATCTTTCCATTCTTACATCATATTCTTATACATTAGAATAAGATTGCATCATGTTTTAGATTTCGTAGTCTTAGACACAGTTAAGGCTAGGGTTTTCATGCATATTTCATTATTTTTATCAAGGTTTAATTACCAATCTAGGGGTTTGATGAAGACAAACCCCCCATTAGCAAATCAAGTTGATTTTTTTTTGTAGGTGTTTTTCACAGATTCGGATCCATAACTCAAGTTGGAAGGAAAGGTCAGGTGTTGAAATGTAGATCAAAGCTTTCAATTCTCAAAAATTTGAACAAGACTAATTCACCAAGAGTGGCGAATGAGTCCCACTATAGTTGTTTACCAAATCAATTTACAGATTATGATACCCTTTTTCTTGAAACGGACTCCCGTGTAGAAACCCAGATCTAGGACTAATTTTCATAGGTTGGCGAATGAGTTTGAGTTGGTCGAAAAGTAAAAATTTCTAGAATTTTAGAGTTACTTTTAGTCACTTCAAGGTTTCCAAATGCACATCATTCACACTTTTTCTTTTCTATCCCGTTTTTCTCACATTTCTAAGGTATTTTCTAGGTCATTGTATTATATTAGGGTTTGTTTCTTACAACTTGTATTACACTGTCTTTTCCAAGTCTAAACTTGGTGGTGAACCCCTCATTGCATATCATTCAACCCGTAAGACAATCCTATTGCAAGATCTCAATCTCATTTATATTGAGATCTCTAGGGTTATTCTTGAGTGGAATCTCCTTGAAAAGTAGGTGTGGACACATAACTCCACACCTCTTACATTTTAAGGGGTTTGAGGAGGGTTCAAATAGTGAAAAAACACATCATAGAATTCCCAAAAAATTAGGAAAAACACCTGTGCTGGGAATCAATCGCTCAAAGGGGCGAATGAGTCTCAGTTAGGGTTTTTACACTGAATTCAACAAATTCAGAGTGAATGTTAAGGTTGCTAGTTTGTATGTTGACTTGATTATTGTCAATTGTATAATTTCAATGAAATTAAATTATCTAAGATGAAAAAATGCAACCTATATGCACTTTCACTAATGCAAGATTTAGAAGCCCTAAATGCAAATTAACTAATGCTAGAAATAATGCAAAGTTAATGTAAGATATATATAGGACTATGACGCACTCCAAATCAGAAATATGGTGTTATAAGGCTAGTTCAACCAAAATGAAATGTAGAAAATTGTAGTTCTATGTTTTAGGAGATAGAACAATCAATTTCCTACAAGTTTCATTCAAGGAAACCTTAAAGATCTCAATCTAGGGATGGAACGAGAGAAATATCTCTACAATAAGGTGTCCTAGAGGTGTGATTAAAGACTAAAATGGGGCTCACCACCAAGAAATGCTTGGAAAGACAAGAAATGTAATGATATGCATATGAGCTAGAAAATGAACTTAAATTAGAGCAACAAACTAGAGATAAATAGGGTACACCTAGAAATTTAAGAGGCTTGAATAAGGGTTTGAAATCTCAAAAATACTGAATTTTAATGCACACTAGGATTCGTATGCTAGTAGGGGTGATTTAATCCTAGTTTAGGGTTTTGGGCTGGAACCAAAATCTGGAACTACTAAACAAGGATCTATAGAAAATGCTTGAAATCTGGTATACTAGGACTCATATGCCACCAGTGGTGATTTATTCCTAGTATTAGGGTTGATCTAAAACTTTGATATCCTCTAATTTTCTTTTATAGCTTCTCCCCTGTCAAATCTCCAAGTCTAAAACATTGAATTGCAACCTGTAGGTGACTTTCCGTAATCTTGCAATGTAGATGACAACTTTGACAACTTGAAAAAAATTCTCCAATCTTTCTCTTCAATGGATCTTCCACATAAACCTACAAATCACAGATCAAATAAAAGGAAAATTGGTTTTTTGTTAGTAGATAGGGGTTTTCCTTGGTCAAACCCCATTTTTGTAATCAAACCTTGAAATGAATAGAAATAGAATGAAGGAATGATGAACATGAACAAATATGATATGTTGAAACTCATGAAACCCTTAGAATAAATGTTAAAATATTGTATGTAATGGCTAGAATGAATGCGGATCTTGATTCTTGCTTGAAGAATATGGATCTTGACTTGAATTCTTGCTTGAATAATAGAACCCTACATCACAAATGTTATCTCAAAAACAATATGATACATGATGACTTTGACATGATGCTTGAATCTTGAATGGTGCTCCAAAATGCTTGATAATCAACTCTTGAATGCTCTTGTTATCATAAACTTGCTATAATGCTCAATCTCAAAAAGTGCTAGATTTCCTATTAACTTGCTAGGAGAAAATATGTGAAATAACCTTGTATTTATACTTGTTTATGCCAAATTTCCTGAAATCACAACACTACAAGCCGACATCAGATCTAGGAGAATAAAATCTTGCCAAGAATTGAATTCCAAATTTGGTCCAATCTAAGCAGGACTCATACACCAATTGGGGCATATGATTTCTAGTAGGCTAAGCTTGGGACACAAATTTCAAGAAATATTTACTTTTATGCAAAATTTAGGTTTAGGCCCCAAAACATAGGTGGGACCCATATGCCCAAGGTGGTGTATGTCTCCCAGATCACTAAATTTGGGCCATACAAATGAAAATCATTAAATTATGAGTGTTCATTTGATATATTTCAAGATTATCCTTGGAAAGATGCATTAATTAAGACTTGTGGATACAAAATAGGACCAAATAAGGCATAAAGAAGCCTAATTTTAGCAAGGAGGGCCCAAAAAAGTTGAAAATGTGCAGGGATACATTT
The DNA here is from genome assembly GCA_007115665.2 of Sequoiadendron giganteum. Taxonomy (NCBI): domain Eukaryota; kingdom Viridiplantae; phylum Streptophyta; class Pinopsida; order Cupressales; family Cupressaceae; genus Sequoiadendron; species Sequoiadendron giganteum. The sequence continues at coordinate 498,643,635 of CM021108.1, read as the reverse complement.
TTCTATAGTAGACTTAATAATATTGTTAAATTTATTTATTTTATTAGTAATGGATAAGTTCTATACAGAGAAAAAAACCCATTAAGTCTATCAAGGACATGTAGAGGATCAATGACTTCACTAGGGTGATGAAGAGATAAAATCGCTATTTAAAAATTTGAATTTTTTTGAGATCAAATATCTACATCCTCTAGAACATGTAGAGGATCAAGATATAAACGATGACTTCACTAGGGTGATGTTAAGATAAAATCACTATTTAAAAAATTTAAAAAAATTGAGATCAAATATTTGGGTATGTGCAGGATCATGATGGGCAAAAAAGTGGCAATATGTAAGTGATATGATGGCCCATGTGGCTAATGACCTTTTTTTAACCCAAAATTGATGAAATGAAAAGGGTTTTTAAAGGATATTCTCTGCTTTCCACCAATATAAATTATTCTTTACTTTGAATTTAGTAAATTATTATTATTCATTTTCTATTTTGAATTACAACTAAAGCCTTGATTAATAGGGTGATTGAAAAAATCTATAGCTTTCAAATGGTATCACATTTTTTGAATTTGAAAAATGTGTCACATTCTATGCTTTTCATACTATAGGATTAAAAAAATAAATTGAATTTCATGAAGTTTTGACCAAGTTAAGGTGGTTAGACATAGGAGTTTTTATATTTTTAAAAAGTTGTAATAAAAAATTCATAATCAATTATTTACTTGGAAAAAAAATACAAACAAATATGCATCACATCGGGACATGAGTCTTCTACTTATATCTAAAATATTATAAAAAAATATTATCATTTTTTTGTGGTAAGGGTGGTCAGACAGACATGTACTTGTTATTTTTTCCCTGAAATTTAAGTACTACTGCATTAAAATTTCAAATTTTTACCAAATAGATTTATTTTAAAAACAAATAAACCTAGTAGTTTAGAGACTACATTCAATTTTCTACATATTCTATTCTTACATATTTTTGAAATAATATAGATAATTTATTCAAATTTTTACATCAAGTTGCCTAACTCTGATTTTTCTAAATTTCATCGCCACTTAAGGGCCTATTTTTTCCATGATGATCCTACACATACCCATCTACATCCTCTTCAATTCCTTTTTAAATTATAATTATTTTTTAAGGAAACAAAGGACGAACATCTAACTTATAGTATAAGTCATAATTTTACCTTCATTAACAAACATTTGAAACTCTTTAGATTGTAGTGTGATTTTAATTATTTAATTTTTGAATATTTTTATTTTCTAAAATTAATATTTTAACTAAATTAAAATAATTTATATAATTTAATCAAAGGAAATATAATGGCATATAGATAAATATAATTTATTCTATATATGAGATATTTTATTTTTATATGTTAGATTATAATATTATGAGGGAGTGCATATCTAAATTAGAAGATCTCATTTGGTTAAACCATCACAAGTAAATGATTGAACCCATCAAAATTATTCAAGGATTGAATAAAGATCAATCATACAAAAAAAAAAACTTTGATAAAAATATAATACAAAACAAATCATCATCCTCACTATTTAAATGCAACTGATTTTCTAAAAGATAGACATAAATTATTCATGGGATTAGCCAATAGACTGGGACCACTTGAAAAGATAAATCCAACTCCCTACCATATATAAGTGGAGTTGAGATAATTTTTCAAAGGGTATCTTTATTGAAAAAAGGTAGAATAATATGATTATATACAAATTGGGTTTATTTTCCTTTCAAAGATCATTGAGTGCCACTTCATCATACAATAAATCCCTATGCTCAAAAATCTATTTTTGTCAATAATGCACAATGGGCTTTGAGGATAATTTTGATTTCAAGAAAATGTTCCTCTCCATATCCATCTCTATCTTTCTCTCCATCTCCATTTCCTTATCCATATCTCTCTCTTCCCTCCTCTATATCTCCCTCTTTCTAGCTCTCTCCTTGTTACAAACATAACATGAGCCTATTTACAATGGAGCTTGATTATCTTCTTGATTCAGAATTTTTATTTTGGTTATGTTTGGATCCATGTAAGTGAAAGCATAATTTATTTGAAGCTATAACTTATCCATTTATACCTTTTTTGGAATATATTATAGTTCCCCTAGAAGCCACATTCACTAGGAAATGTGTATACAAAATATGTGAAAGATCTAATCCATATCCATCTCCATCTCTATCTCTATCTTCCTCTCTATATGTCTCCCCCATCTCTAACTCCTTGCATCTCCTTGCATTTCTCTCTCTCTTCCCCCTCTCTTTCCCACTATATCTATCTCTTTATATCTCTATATTTCTATCCCTATCTCTCTCCCTCTCTCAATCCATATATTATTTTATATCTCTCCCTCTATCTCTCTCATCACACACACACACACTCCATATTTCTATATCCCTATCTCTATCTCTATATATCTCTCTCTCACGCACACACACAATCTATGTTTCTCGCTCCATATCTCTATTACTTGTCTCTATGTCTCTATTTATACGTATCTCCCTTTCTCTTCACATACCTCTCTCTCTATGTGTATATATATATATATATATATATATATATATATATATATATCTTCCCATGTATATCTATATCTTCCTCTTTCTCTATCCCTCTAATGCCTCTATTTCTCTCTCCCTCTCTATTTGTCTACACCTACTTATGTTTTTCTTGTCCATATCTCAATCTTTATCTCCTCCCCATCTCTCTATATCTTCTTATATAGATACCTCTTCATCTTTATCTCCATCTTCTTCTTCCTTTGTATATTTATAACTCTTAATCACTATCTCCCTATCTCTATGTCTTTATCTCTCCCTCTAGGTTTATCTCTTTCTATCTATCCACTTATCTACCTCTTCCTCTCTTGATCCATCTTCATCTTTACATCTATCTTCCTCCCTCCCCCTCTATCTCTAGACATTTCTCCCTCTCTATCCATCCATGTCTTTCCATATCTCTCCCTCTCCCTCTTCCTAGACCTCCATATCTATATCTCTTTGCCTCTCTCTCTCTCTCTCTATCTCTACATATTTCTTCTTTCATCTCTCCCTTTGTCTCTATCTCATTATTTATCCATCTCTCTACCATTATAGCTCCCCCTCTCTCTATATTACTTTCTATATAAATTTTTATATTTATATCTCTTCCTCTCTCATTCTCTCCATCTCTATATTTATCTCTTCCATATTTTTCTATCCCCCTCTCCCCAGTCTCGATATCTCCATATCCTCTATATCCTCTATATCCCTCTCCTTCTCCTTCTCCATCTCCTTTTTTGTCTCCATCTCTATCTCCATCTACTTCATATCCCTCCCCCCTCCCCCCTCCTCCATCTCTATCTTTTTCTCTATCCCTATCTTCACCTCTATCTCCATCTCATTTCCCCTCTCTCTATCACTCTTCCCCCCTCTATATCTCCATCTCATTTCCTTTCTCTATCACTCTTCCCCCCTCTATATCTCCATATTTCTATCCATCCTCTCCCTCTCTTCCTATTTCTAACATAATATGAGCCTATTGGTAATGGATTTTGATTATCTTCATGATTTAGATATTTTCTTCAATTATTTTTGGATCCTTTTAAGTGGATGCATGGTTGATTTGAAGTTGTTACTTCTCCATTGAGACCTTTGTTCCACAAAAAACATCATTTTCTAAATTAGCTACCAATTAAACTCATGCACTACAAAAATATATGCAAAAAATAGAGCAAAATTTCTCTTAATTGACCAACCACAACTCTTCAATGTACCCATTGCAAAACAAGGTGCAATTTATATTATATATATTTTAATATTTTTTTATTCTTGTTCACATTTTCATACCTATGTTCTAGCATTCCTAACAAGACATGGTCCCAAGATGACCTTTCAACTCTAGAATTAATTTGTCGATTTGGTTTTTGCAAGATTTTTCATTTTTATGCATTTACATTTTCTTTAGCATAGGTTAAAAGTTGATATCATATCTTAGAATCAATGAAATTATCATGAGCTACATAGTTTTTATTTAATGTAAATTGAGTGAAAATATTTAATTTTGATATATTTTTCATTTTGTTAAATTCTTTTGATGTTTACAATCACATTAAATTATTATTTACTTGAGACATCTAGTTGTGGTTTTCCTTATAATTTTGTTGTTTTGATGTGTACTCATTAGATAATTTTGTAGAATTCTTCTTTAATTTCAAACTCCCATATCTTTCTTTATTTAGACTCTATTGTTATTAATTATTTCATTGGGGAATTTTAATAAATATTTTACATTTCCACCTTGCCATATATCCAAGTATATTCAACTCGCTAAAAGTATCATTATTTATGTAGCAAGTGTAGCAAGTCAGGTTTCTATTCAAATTGTTTGAGCATTAGATTAAAATTTACATTCTATATGATGAGTTGTGTTATGGATATTTTGTAGTCATTTTTGAAGGGTGTCAATTAGTCTATCCTTTTCACTAATAAAAAAGAAAAAAACCGTACTAAAGAGGCATAATTCTTAAATATAACTTTAGTTCCAATAAGTAGATGCATCCTTTGGAAATTTATAGAACATTATGATACAATTGTATTTCATGGTATTGAATAAGTTGATATATAACTTATTCCTATGTAGGAGCATAAAGAAAAATTGTGTTAGGGTTTTTTTTTCTATAGAATACAAACTTGTGTGTTGACTGAACGATCCATAAGTGTAGAAAATAAAATTATTCCCTTAAAATGTTAAACATTAATTATCATCATTCTATTAAATACCATTTATCGCATAATTTATTACCATTTAATTAATCACTTTTCATTTATTATTAATTAATTATTAATCATTTGTCACATCACATTATTAATTCATTATTATTATTTTTATTATTTTTATTTATATATTAATTAAAATCATTATCAAAATCATCACAAATAAAAGACTTGTATGCATAATAAACTTGTAGAAAGAGATATGACATTATCAGATTATTGAACATTCTCCAAGATGTTAATTATAAAATTAATTGTATGTTAAATTTTGTGTTTATTTTTCAATGTTATCTACAATCAAATTTAGTCTCACAGATCTATTCAGTAACAAAAATGAAAAATATAGTCTAGATTTGCAGAAAAGATGCAGATATCAATTTGTGACTAAAATCTTAGTTAAAATAAGTAGGTATGGGGTGTAGTGCACCCTATTCTAGCTTGAATTTTATTTAAAATTCCCAATTTTGAGACACTAGTGACAAGTTTGAGAGGTAGAAGGTAGTGTTGGTTCAGGTTTGAAACAAGAATTCTTAATATTTTCCCCATTTTTTTGAAATGTAACCTTATGTAACAAACTATGGTTTTCAAATTTTGCAATAATAATATTCTTTTAACCTAATTATGCATTATTTTAGAAATTTTACGCAATTATCCTATAGATCTAGTACTTTTTAGAACTAAAAATAATAATTTTATTTATAAAATTGCACAAAATCAAGTAAAATGTTACTTTTCCTTTCAAATGCAAACACTTTTTGCAAGAAAAATAATATGATTTCTGAAATGTTTGAAATATTTCCTTAATGTTTCAGATCTATCAAATGTTTAATGCAAATCAAAAAAAAAAAAATTATTGTTTCAAAGGTCAGGTTCACCGAAATGTTTTGTTGAAAAATGGATTCTAGGTCTAATGTCTAGATCACTAAAATCGATAATTTTCCAATTAACATTGTATTCCAAATCAACAAGGATATAAGGTTGACTTGCAACCTAATAGGTGAGTCAAAAATTAATTAGAAGTAGATCTTGGAAGGGCAGAGCATTGTGCACATCTGACTAATTTTTTTAGCTAAAATAGCCAATCTAGGGCACAATATGTCCTAGAATGAGCTCCTCTTTTTTCGTATATGAGTTCACAAGCCTACAACACCTTGGCTACCTTCTATAATCCTAATCTAAAATATTTTTCCTTAGATATGAACCTACAAAAAATACTAACAAAGAGGGGCAAGAGGTGGCTATATAGGAGTTTTCCTTAGTTAAACCCTCATTTTGGTATTTCTACCTCCACAAATAGCTAATGAACTAATCAATAAAATTTATGTACTTTTAACCTTAAGTGCATATAAGGTTGTAATGAGATAAAATATTAAAAACCCTACTCAAATGTATTACACAGGGACTCCTAAATGATAACAATGAGATCAACACAAGAGAATGTCAAATGCCATTAGTAAAATCCAAAATATAATAATACCTATATTCCAAAATGATCTCCAAAACCCAAATTCCATTAATGTTTTCCATTGGAATCAGACTTCTACCATTGTAGAAAACTCGATTAAATCTAATATTCTCTTTGAAAACCTATAAATTCAAATCTATTTTGGTAAAATATAATTTTCTTATAATCCTTCTTAATTTTGAAATAATAATCCATGGTTATATAGTGTTCTTAGAATAAATTAAAGTTTAGGCCGACATACTTAAATTTGTATTTTTAGGATTAAATTACTACCAAGGCCCAAATTTTAAATTGCATCTCTAAAAATAGAGATAGAAATAAATGGGAAATAAAATCTATCAGTAAAAATAGTTGGTCTAGGGCATAATGCGCTCTAGACTAGCTTTTTAACACTCAATAAGATATGCATTAGGTGTTTAGGGTTTGCTAAAGTCGGGACCTATCCATAGTGAGGGAACTTGTTAGAGTTGTTTTGAAGATGTTTAATTGATAATAAATTTTCTAGGTTAGTATCAAGACATTCTCCTAGGTTGATAGGAAAATTTAGGGCTAGTCAATGTCTAAATGCATTGATGTGAAAGGACACTAAAGTAGATTCCAAATACAAAATGCAATTATGGTTTTCTTAAAATAAAATACATTTTTTTATTTTGCAATTGTAATACTCCAACTAAGATCTCTCTTTGAGTCTTAGTTCAAACTTAGCGTACATACCACATGATGGTCCAAGAGGTCTTACATAAGATAGTGGTTCGACCTTTTGTTATAATAAATGATGTAGCAACCTTATTTGACTATATACACATAACAAAATTGGATATTACCTTCTATCAACATGAATTAACATCTCTTGAAATTAAAAAAATAATATGTTATCACTGGGTGGGTACAAAAACATGGGGTGCCAAAAGGTGGCCAATTAACCTTTTCATCGCAAAATAGTGAAACATGAGCACATTTTACTAAAACGCGCTGGTGTTATGGTTTGGTAAATACCAAGCCTAGGCTTGGTCATTACCAATCCAAACTATGAGGGTTTTATAACGTGAGGGTGTTATAATGTGAGGGCATTATAATGTAAGGGTGTTATAACATGAATACATTATAACATGAGCCCGTTATAATGCACTCACATTATGGTTTGAATTTGAAAAATCATGCATTTTTTAATTCAAAAATGCATGTTTTTTGAATTCAAAATAACACCACCATAACATGAGCACAATATAACGCACTCATGTTTTGGTGTACATTGAATTTTTTTATTGTCTTTTTTTTCTCTTTCTTCTTGTTATCTTTTAGGGAAACTATATACATGAAATAAAGTATAAGTTGACATTTAAATATGGACATTTACTTTCTTATAATTTAAGTAATATTTCATGTATATATTTTCAAGATGTTTGAGAATGGTTTTAGATCTCTAAGAGTTATAATGCAAATTCTAGTTTTTGGAAGATCTCACAAATTTCAAACTTAGTCAAATTTTAGTAATCAAAAAGTTGTATCATGTTTCTCTCTCTATCTCACTCATTTTTTATCCCTTATTCTCTAGACCTCTCTCTAACACTCTCTCCTCTCTATAATTCTATCTATCTAACCTCTCTCTCTCTCCCTCCAGCCCTCCCTCCTTCCCTCCCCTCCTTCCTTCTCTCAATTTATCTCTCCCCCCTCTCTCTCTCTTCCTTCCTCCCACCCACCTTCCCTCTGTACTTCACTCTATCTAACCTATCCCTCTCTACCTCTCTCTCCCTCCCTCCTCTCTCTCTCTCTCAATATCTCCACCTTCCTCCTTTCCTCTCTCTCTTCCTTCATCCCAACCACCTTCCCTCTCTACTTCTCTCTATCTAACCTATCCATCTCTGTCTATCTCTCACCCTCCATCCTATCTCTTTCAATATCTCCACCTTCCTCCTTCCCCCCTCTCTCTCATTCTCTTTATTTCACTTCTCTCTCCCTCTATCCCTCCCTCCTTCCCTCTCTAGTTCTCTCTATCTCTCTCCCTCCATCCTCTCTCTATATCTCACCT